>SJXQ01003323.1:107962-133625 GCA_006408695.1 Aepyceros melampus | reverse complement strand
TCATGTATGAATGTGAGAGTTGGACTGTGAAGAAGGCTGAGCGCCGAAGAATTGATGCTTTTGAACTGTGGTGTTGGAGAAGACTCTTGAGAGTCCCTTGGACTGCAAGGAGATCCAACCAGTCCATTCTGAAGGAGATCAGTCCTGGGTGTTCTTTGGAAGGAATGATGCTAAAGCCGAAACTCCAGTACTTTGGCCACCTCATGTGAAGAGTAGACTCATTGGAAAAGACTTTGATGCTGGGAGGGATTGGGGCAGAAGGAGAAGGGGACAACAGAGGATGAGATGGCTCAATGGCATCACCGACTCGATGGATGTGAGTTTGATTGAACTCCGGGAGTTGGTGATGGACAGGGAGGCCTGGTGTGCTGCGATTCATGGGGTCACAAAGAGTCGGACCCAACTGAACTAAACTTCTACCCTGCACCCAGCAGGTGCAGGTGAAAATTCAAGTATGATTTTTGACTCACCTAAAACTTAATACTAATAGCTTACTAGATACCTTACCAATAATATAAACAGTTGATTAACACAGATGAGGTATGTTATTTGTATTATATGGACTTCCCAGGTGGCTTAGTGGTAAAGAATCCACCTATTAATGCAAGAGACTCAAGAGATGTGGGTTTGATCCCTGGGTCAGGAAGATCCCCTGGAGAAGGAAATGGCAGCCCATTTGACTATCCTTGCCTGGAAAATCCCATGGACAGAGGAGCCGGGTGGGCTACTGAGAGTAGGGGTTGCAAAGAGTCAGACATGACTGGCCATGCATGCACTATATTCTTAAACTAGAGAAAAGGAATATTATTAAGAAAATTATAGGAAGAGAAAATACATTTACAGTACTCGACTGCATTTATCAGTACTGTAAGTTTACATCATCTGTTTATAAGGTGAATCATCTCTCTTACCACCCCCATCAATATTGTCTTACAATAAAACAAATCACTAGATGTTATCTGTTTTGCTAACACTAGATATCAAAAAAGAAAATATGAAAAAGAAACTCATGTTTATTTACAAGTGCAACAATTCTTGTAGTGATATTGAAGCAGCAACAATATGATTGCTCTGTGGTAGCCTGGTGTAATCAATTGTTGCTCAGAAGCCTAGCCTGTACAAAAACCACTTACTTGTGTTATTGATAGGCTGGTAACGCAGTTTCTCCAATCACAAGATGGGAGAGGAGGAGAAGGGGAGAATACCATATAGTAATATAATCCTTTGAAAGCAAAGTTATAAAGCAGTAAGAAAACTAACATAAATATATTAAATTCTCTTACTTTATGCCTAACTGAGGATAGAGGATAGACTAGTATCTACATGTATCTTATGCCTTAATGATACCTAACTTTTTCTTAGTTTTTTCAGTATATGTAGACTAGATAGTTTACTTGTAAGTTTTCCAAATTGTCATCTCCAGATTTTTTCCTAATATATTTACTGAAAACTGGCTTATAATGGATCCACACAGTTCAGACTCATGCTGTCCAAGGGTCAAATGTATACGTAATCCTGGATTTCTGGCTAGCACACTTTTCTTAAAAAATGGAAGGAGAAATAGCCTGCCCAGTTATTCCTTAGCCATTCCTTTTCCTTCCTGTGTGAATATATAAAGAGAATATTAGAGGGACATCGGTTATAGGCTAATGATAGTTTTGCTCTGTGCATAGAAGGCATAAGCGAGATTTCACTGTCCCCAAGTGTGGGGAAGGTCAGCCTCCAGCCCAAAGAGCTAAGCAGTGTACTTGTCGCAGTTTTGCTTTTTTTTCACAGTTCCCATGAGAAGCCACAACTTGCCAAACTTTGAAAAATACTTATAATTGGTCTGTTGTTAACAGTGTTTTGGTGAAGAGCCTGGGTTTAAAAGTAGGCATATTCTTAAGAATAATGCAGGCTAAACCATACAATCATTTTGCACAGTAAAGCAGATATGTGAAATGCCTTATGCAGTACCTGCCACAAAATAAAAATCCGTGGGTTGCACTCCTTTTCTGAGAAGCTTGTCATCCCACCTGGTTACTGCACTCTGTTGGTATACAGGTAAGCAGCCTACCAAAGTGGAGTCTATCCGAATACTGTTCTCAGGTTTAAAATTAAAGACTTCTCTTGGGGCTGCTGAATTTTTAAAAGAAAACCCCAGGATCTCTATTGTTTTTGTTTCCTAATATGAGGGAAAGTGTTGTTGGTAAAAGCAAAGAAAAGAAGCTGGTGCTGAAAAAACAGAAAAAGACAAGAGTCCTGGATGTTTCATGTTCCCTTGTGGCCTTGCCGCGTGCCTTCCTTACCAAAACTGGGTTGTTTGGTGCTCAGCTCCATGAGGTATTCCAGCGTCCTTCTGATAGATTCATTTTACCTGAACAGATTAGATTTCTTTCCCTTGCACCCAGTAATGCCATCTAAGGTGTGTGTGCAATGAACAGTGGCTCTTAGGAGCAGTGAGAGAAGCATAGACCATCTGCTAGTCAAAAAGACTTTTTACTTAAAGTTACCCTGTTGTGCTAAATGCAGATGATTTTTCATGCTGTAATCTGAAACGTAAAGGTTCCACAGAGGTTCTCAAAGTATTCCTTGGAAAAGAATCATAACAAGCGTCATAGTAGTTCTAACTCTTGTTATGGTTGTGTGTGCCTAGAGGTCTGGGCAGTTGGCTGCCAGAGGCTCTTCTAGTATGCACTGTGCTCTAGGACCTAAAAATCGACATACACGTCTCTCACGAGCTGCATTACATTGCTGTATCATTGATTGATGGTGAATTTCCTTCATTAATGTTTTAATTTGTTTAAACCTCTCTAGTGCCTGTGGGGTATGTGACTTTGAGCCAGGTGCTGTGTGGGTATAAAATTAGATAGTTTGCTTCCTCCAGATACTTATTACCTAATTATGAAACCATGACAGAAACCAGAGTTGAGCAATAACAAGAATGCCACCTGAATAGTACAAATGATGATGTCGTAATAGAAGCACAGGGTAGAATGATCCCAGTGAATTGACATGGTCCTGAAGACTGTGACAGAGGTGAAATTTGAACTGGGCTGTAAAGAGTAGGAAGGATTTGGGCAGGGGAGATGCATTCTTGGTAAAGGAAACAAAGGTGAAAGATGAAAATGTGCCACTATTCTTTCTATTAGTAGAGATTAACTACTTTCAATAGACAGCATGTTAAAAAGCAGAGACATTACTTTGCTGACAAAGGTCCATATAGTCAAAGCAGTGGTTTTTCCAGTAGTCACATATGGATATGAAAGTTGGACCATGAAGAAGGCTGAGTGCTGAAGAATTGATGTTTTTGAACTGTGGTGCTAGAGAAAACTCTCGAAGTCCCTTGGACTGCAAAGACATCAAACCAGTCCATCCTGAAGGAAATCAACCCTGAATATTCATTAGAAGGACTGATGCTGAAGTTGAAGCTCCAATACTTTGGCCACCTGATGTGAAGAGCCGACTCATTGGACAAGACCCTGACTCTGGGGAAGATTGAAGGCGGGAGGTGAAGGGGACGACAGATGAGATGGTTGGATGGCATCACCGACTCAATGGACCTGAGTGTGAGCCAACTCCAGGAGATGGTGAAGGATAAAAACCTGGCATGCTATAGTCCATGGAGTCACAAAGAGTTGGAGATGACTGAGCAACTGAACTGCAGCTGGTTTCAGTGATAGGTTAGTGCTTTCAAACATCAGGTTAAGGAGGGAGAGTGGAGACGATCGGTGCCACTAAAGGTGACTGAGCTTATGATTTAGTGAATGTGAAATTGCCTTACAACTTTGATCTGCTGCCACGTAAAAACTAAAAACGCAGTTTGAGGATTTTTCCAGATGGTTCTTAAGTGTACAGAGTGTCACTTCCATACTGAAGAAAACTACAGTTCTCTTATTTGCAGCGTCTTAGACACCCGCCAGCACCCCATAGAACTATCTCTCCAAGGCAGAGGCTAACCGCAGGGCTTCTCGGAGTGCAGGGTCCTGAGGACAACCAGCCATCATGACTTACTTTATGAAGAGGTGAAGACAAAGAGTAGACTTGACTTGTTCCTCGGTAATTCCAGCTGAGTTATGTGGACCAGAAGCTGAGCCTTGAAGGATGGTACCCAGATTTTCAACGAGAAAGTTTCAGTCTGATAGTAGTAGAAATAAAAGAAAAGTAAAAATGATAAGTGGCAGCCAAGAAAGCAACCAATAGAGGAAAGTACATGGAAAACAGAAAAGAAAACTACTTAGAAAGTTATGATAAGAAGTTGATAAGAAAAAGTGAAGTCAGGCCACAGATTTTGAGGGAGAGTGATTAGTTTTAAACAAGCAATGGTTCAATATTCAGTGGAGCCTTACAGAGTCTGTATAGAAATTGAGATTCTCAGGGGGCACCAGTGGTAAAGATCCTGCCTGTTAATGTAGCAGACGTAAGAGATGCGGGTTTGATCCCTAGGTTGGGAAGATCCCCTGAGAAAGGCGTGGCAAACCCGCTCCAGTATTCTTGCCTGGGAAATGCTGTGGACAGAGGAGCCTGGCTGGCTAGGGTCCATCGGGTCGAATAAGTCAACAGCATGCGTCCTGGAGCCCAGCTGCCGGTGCTTCTGTCCTGATTCTGCCAATTCCAGATGAGTAAGCTCCTGAAACTTTTCTGTGACTTGATTTCCTGTTCTGTGTTCATTTTCTTAACCTGTGGAGGTAAAGTGTTTAGAGTGGTCCTAGCATCTGAAGCAAGCTGGGTGATGCTAGTGTTACTGTTCTTCCTGGTTCAGCTGGTACACACGGAAGCTTCAGCACCTGGAGCAGGGCAGAATTACGGATTTGAGTCATTGCTGTGGAGGATGTAGTTGAATCCGTACCAATAGGTGAATTCTTAGACTCTCTCTTTCTCCTTATACAGGTGTTCTGTCTCTCACTTTATCATTTCTATCTTTCACTAGCCTATTTTCACACAGTTCATGGGGTCGCCAAGAGTTGGATACGACTGAGTACTCACATAAACATTTCCTCCTATTCCAGCCAGGTCCCCAAATCTGCTTTAAGTTAAAACTTCCACAGAAAATGTTGAGAATGTAGAGGTGCAGCTTGAGTTCCCAGGTTTGACATAAGGCCCTTCCTAGTGAAGCTCACCTTTTCCTGGCCTGTGCTTAGATAGGACTTCCCTGGTGGCTCAGATGGTGAAACGTCTGTCTACAATACAGGAGGACCTGGGTTTGATCCCTGAGTCAGGAAGATCTCCTGGAGAAGGAAATGGCAACCCACTCCAGTACTCTTGCCTAGAAAAATCCCATGAACGGAGGAGCCTGGTGCAGGCTACTGCCCATGGGGTCGCAAAGAGTCAGACACGACTGAGCAACTTCACTTTCACTTTCTTTCACTTTGTGCTTAGATGCACATGGATTCCCTTCTTTCTCACAAGTGGTTAACTTTGCTTGCCTGGGTTTTGGTGAGCATTTCAGAGTTCACCATAAAAGAGCATAAAAACTAAAAGTATAATTCATGATGTTTCTGAACACTTTTTAAAGACCTTATTTTGGAGAAATTTTTTATGGACACTCCAGAATTTTAAAAATGGTACAAAGGGTTTTGTGTTTCCATCTATCAGATTCCTCCTATGATGACCTGTTACTTACAGTGCATTATCAGAAGCAGGAAGTTTAGTTTTTTTTGGCTGCACTACAGCATGTGGGATCTTGGTGCCCCAACCAAGGATCAAACCCATGCCCCCTGCATCGGAAGCATGGAGTCTTAACCGTGGACCACCAGGGAAACCCCCCAAAGCAGGAAGTTGATGCTGGCACAGTACAACTCAATCAGACAACACACCTTTCTTGAGTTTCACCAGTTTTTGCATGCGCTCATTTGGGGCAGGAAGGGCTGAGTAGTAGTAATGTCTTCGTACATAATTCTAGGACATTTTGCCACATGTATAAATTTGTATAACCACCCACAGGTTCAAGACGGAGAACTGTTGTACCACCACAAAGGAACGTCCTCATTGTCCAATCACTGGTGTGTGCTGCACCAGCACAGCATTTGCCTGTGGGGCTTGCCTGGTGGCTGAGACGCTAAAGACTCTGCCTGCAGTGTGGGAGACCTGGGTTCGATCCCTGGGTCAGGGGATCCTCTGGAGAAGGGAATGACAACTCACTCTAGTACTCTTGCCTGGGAAATCCCATGGATGGAGGAGCCTGGTGGGCTACAGTCCATGCGGCTGCAAAGAGTCACACAGCTGAGCAACTAACACTAACACTATCAGCTCAAATTGGTTAGCAGTCACTAGTCTCCATTAATATGTGTCCTTTTTTCATCTTTGGGATAATCACTTATAAGAGCTAAAGCGATTTTTTGTTTTGCTTTTAATGGCTGAGGGTAAATAATTTTTGTAGTCCTGATCATATGCACAAAATATCTTTCAGAGCACCACATGAGAACTACAAGAAAAATGTGTTTACTTCAGTGGATATAATCAAAAATCTTTGTGATCAAATGAGTTAAATTTTTAATTTGTGTCTGTTTTGTGTGTTTAATAATTCTAGTTAAGTTTGTTTGAAATACAACATGGAGGTATAGTTTCTTTAAAAACTGATTATCTAAGAAACATTTTTTTAATGGGCACTTGGACTTGTAAAAATGCTTGGTATGGCAAGTTATTGAAATGCTTTTCAGCTGATTGAAATGTTATTTTTAATTTTTTATTTTACTTTTTGAAAGATGTGCCTGGCAGTAACTCCAGGCAGTACCAAAGGCCACAGATGGTGAGGAGTAACTCTCTCACCCTTGAGAATCTCGTGTGTCAGGGTTCTTCACCTAGAGACACTCACTGTATCTTAAATACACAGGATATCCTTGAGTATCCTTGAAGGATGTTTTATGCATATTCAAGTCTAGGAGAGTCTCGGAGTGTATAGAACCTTTAACACAATTGTTGCTAGGCTGCATTTTTCATTTAACACTTTGCTTTAGAGATGTTCCATTGATAAGGAGCATTGGGGTCTGCTTGTTATTTTACATTGAAAGCATAGTGTAATATTTTGGTTTATAATAGGAAATATATATATTTAGTCTTAGTCTCTATTTCTAGCACAGAAAAAACTTTGACATTTCTCTGGAAGAAAACCATTGGTGCCTTATGTTAAGGAGATGACTTTTGGAAAGGCTATAAATGTGGGGTCCTTGCCTATGGAGCCAACCACGTGGCAAGAACTTGATTGGAACTTTTAGTCTCACCCTCTGATCTCTGAGGAGAGAAGGGCTGGAAATTGAGTTCAGTTGCCTGCAGTCAGTAGAAACTCATAAAAACCCACAAGGTGAGGTGTTCAGAGAGTTTCCAGGCTGGTGAACCAGGAATGCTTAAATGTGCCACTGGGCTAAGCTCCGTATTCTGAGGATGGAAGCTCCTTTGTTTAGGATCTTGTCCTGTGTTTCTCTTCATCTGCTGTTTTAATTCATGTCCTCCGGTATCTTGTGTAATAAACTGGTAATCTGGTTAGTAAACTGCTCTTCTAAGTCCTGTCAGCTGCTCTAGCAATTAGTCATACCCAAGGAGGTCAGGGGAACCTGGATTTGTAGCCAGTCAGAGGTCTGATACAACCTGAACTTGCTGTTGACCTCTGGGGTGGGGCGGGGAGCCCCTCTTGTAGGACTGAGCATCTGATGCTATCCCCTGGTGGGTAGTGTCAGAGTTGTGTTAAGTTGTAGGACAGCTAGCTGGCGTTGAAGTGTTGTGTGGATGTGTGGGGAAAACCCCACACTTTGGAATTGGACATAGTGTTTCATTCCATGGATATACAGCTCCAAGACTCTCATCTAAACATGTTCATAACTGGTAGTTGATAAGCTAATCAAAGTCTGACAGAAGGAAGCGTTTTAAATGATCTTTAATCATTTTACTGTAATAATGTATAGTATTCCAGCTGGTTTTTTAAAAATTGGGGTAAGGCTTTTGGTTGACAATGTGGAGTCCACTAACAGGAGTTCAGTGTTACTTTCCTTGCATAGACCATTGCCCAGGGTGTTAGCTCTAATTCCCCTTTGGGGTTTCTTAAAGTGATGTAAGAATTTAGATACCCAAGACAGGCTCTGCGTATGTTAACTGCCTTAGTGTATCAGTTGTCTTGGCTGCACCCAGTTCAACAGTACTTTTTTTGGTAGCTTGCCTGTATTGAGTCTTTATATAGTATTTAACCTAGTGATCATACTGACAATTTGCTTTTTCTTCACTCCTGTTTCATCAGTTTAAATAATATTTAAATAAATCGCATATATGATTGCAGGCACAGTTGGTGCAAGCAGTTGTGTTAGCATGCCTCTCTTCCCCTTGGTGCACACACACCCAGTGACAGGGGTGCCTGTGCAGGGCCTTGGTTGCAGCGGTCTAATACTCAAAACACATGCTGTGCCAAAGTCACCCTTACTTGGGAAACAGAATGTTGATTAACGTGAGTCAGTTAACCAGAAGTTGCTTAAGAACTGCTTGTGTTTCATAATTTTTAATAACCGTTTGCTTGTTGATGGGCATTTATATTGTTTTCAGCATTTTGCTTCCAACTGTGGTCAATAAATATACTTAAAGTTTTTCTCACACATAGCAGTATCTTTATCTAAAAAAAAAATCCTTGAAGTGAAATTCAGTGTGTGTGAGAGGATAGTCATTTTTTCATTCTAATAAATTTTGTTAAAAGGAATGTAAGTGTTTTATTGTATCATTTTCAGTATTTAATTGCAGCTAAATATGATAGGTAAAATTTTTTCTTTTAAAATTAATTAATTTGTTCCTTAGTTTCTCCTCTCTACAGATCAAAGGGAAAAAACGTTCATAGTCATAAAATACATTAACAGGATTCAAGGCATTGAGTCATAGAATTCCAGATATCTCTCATACATAAATGTGAGTGTGTGTGTGTTCTGTGAGTGCTGTGTATGTGGTTTATACTGTGGAGGAGATGTTTTCCTCAGTTTGAGTGGGTTTAAAGAAAGAAGGAAAGTGAAGTCGCTCAGTTGTGTCCGACTCTTTGTGACCCCATGGACTGTAGCCTACCAGGCTTCTCCATCCATGGGATTTTCCAGGCAAGAGTACTGGAGTAGGTTGTCATTTCCTTCTCCAGGGGATCTTCCTGACCCAGGGATACCATAGAGTAGAGAAGGAAATGGCAGATCACTCCAGTATTCTTGCCTGGAGAATCCCCATGGACAGAGGAGCCTGGCAGATTACAGTCCATGGGGTCACAGGAGTTGGACACAACTTAGCAACTAAACCACTGACCACCAAATACCACAGGGAAGTCTGATGTGTTAGTGATTAACACTGGAAAGCCTTCAGCCAAGGATCCTTTTATTAAAGTGATTAAGTTTAGGACTCAGCTTTGAATAAAGCCTTATATTTTAGTGGTTCTGTGTTAGCTTTTTCAATGACTGTCAGGAGATGCATTAGGCATTACTGACAAAATGGAGGCACGGCCCCAACCCCCTCTCCTCATCCCCAGGCACGGTCCCGAGATGAAGGAGTTAGGTCTTGTTCTTTCCTTTCTTCGGTTGAGTTGGCTGGAAAGAATGTTAAGGTGCTTATTGTTCTTGAGAGAAGCGTGAGAAAGCACAAAGCCTTCTGCAGTTGTACCCAGAAAATAATCCATAAAGGAACCATTGACATTTGTTCAAGGATCTTTACAAAGAATGTTCCAGGATGAGCACACAGGCTGCAGCTTGAGACCATGGGAAAGATTGTTATCTGAGACCTGTTTGTGAGGGGAATGCTTATGGCAAAGGAAGTTTGCTGAGCTTAGGGTTTAGGAATAATTAAAAATAGCTAGAAGCCTTTTTAGGAGATAGTGAGCTTAGGATACTAGGGGCAAGCAGGATGTAGAAAGATAAGAAATAAACTGAGGGATGTGGTATGCAGCCCAGACATAAGCATGAGTTACATACAACTCTGTTGGAAGGACAACAGTGACTTTATGGAGACAAAATCTGAGTGAGGGGGAGCTAAAAATGTAAAACCTCTGATCTAGTGCTTTTGCCAAAGTGTAAAAGACGACCTGATGCTTGAAATAAACATGCAGCCCCGCACCTTGAGTCAGAGGCTGCATCATTCTCCGCTGACACTGCTCATCGCTTCAGGCTGATTCCCTGGCTGCTGGAGCTGGACTCTGGCAAATGACTATTTGTCCAATAATTTCTATGCAAACCATTTGTTTAATGGGGTATGTATTGGAATAAAAAATATGATCTTGCGGAAATTAACTGGGCTTTAGAGAGACAAGAACTCTTAGCTTATTAAAAAAACAGTAACAACCACTATATCAACCTCTTTTTTCTTTCTCACCTATTACTATTTTAAGGACACAAATATATTAACATTATATGAAGAAATTTTTATGGAGCCAGTTATAATTATGTATTATACACATTTTCTAATAATTTTATATAAATACATCTAAACCTTTTTAGAATTGTCTGTGAATATTTTTAACCCCAGTTTTGATTAGCAGTTTTTTTCCCTAATTTATCCCATTGGCCTAACAATCTTTTCTTAGTATAATTGGAGTATTGCCAAACTGGAAAATTATTGTGATGTGAAATTTTTCATTTTTTTAGTCTTGAAAGTTACAATATTATCATAATACAAGAGACTACCCACCCCCCCAAAATACCCATTTTGTAATTGTTATTTACTTACTTACTTACGCGTGTGTGGCCACACTGGGTCTTTGTTGCTGCCGTGTGGGTTTTCTCTAGTTGCCAGTGCATGGCGGCTGCACTCTTAACCGCAGTGCTGGGGCTTCTGCGTTGCTGTGACTTCTCTTATTGTGGAGCACGGGCTCAGGAGTTGTGGCACACAGGCCTAGGTGCCCCTTGGCATGTGGAATCTTCCCGGACCAGGGATCAAACCCATGTCCCCTGCACTGGCAGGTGGACTGCCAACCGCTGGACTGCCAGGGATGTCCATGATACCTATTTAAGAATTTTATTTCTCTTAATAGTCTAGAAGTCAGTGGTTCAACTGTGTGTTGTTGGGGCAGCTTTGCTCTACAAGATCATTCAGTATGTTTTGCTTAAGTCTTGTAGGATATTAGCCTACCTCTGCGTGGTCAAAGCTGGCACAGTTTCACACATGCTGTCCAGTGTGAGGGAGGTGGGAAATGTTAGTCCTGGCTCTGGAGTAGTTTCTTTTAGGCTGAAGGTGTTGAAGTTGTGCCATTCCTTCCTCCCACACATGATCTGTCCACACTAAGTAGCAACGCTTCAGGGCATGCTAGGAGTCTATTCTCTTGCTGAGTGGGTCAATAACCAGGTAAAACTTTATTCCTCTGGACAAAGAGGGAAACGGGTAAGGAAAACAACTAATAATCTGGCTCAAAATCCAGTATCTAAAACTTGGTTGTACATTTCAAAATAAATATTTGTAGATGAATAGCTTTCTCAGATGCAGTGACTTCAGCAACACTGCTGAAACTTTAGAGGAGGTATACTTTGAACTGAGTCTCTCAATGTGACATTACTCTAAGATCCTGCTTCTCAAACTGGAGGTCTTATTGTTTGAGGCAAGAAGTATACACAGCCGTGCATTTAGATGTAGCTTCCATTCCTAGAGGAAGGTTGGAAGACTATGTATAGGATAGGAATATATTTTAGAGCCAAAACCAAAATTGGCAGGAACTTTAAGAAAAACCTTAAGATTATTTTAAGAGATAATTTCAGATCCCCAGAGATATTTTCTACTTTTGCCACTGTAGTTCTATGGAAACATTTTGATAGGGGCTTCCCAGGTGGGGAACATTTTGATAAGCAACCTTTTTGGTTTGTTAGGGTTTGTTTTATAAACTGTGAAATTGTGGAAATAAATTTAGGGGAGGTGGGCAAGTAGTATGAAGTAAAGGAAATTTTCCTATATATGTTAGCAGTATAGTCATCTTTATTCAAAGAAAGTCTAAGAAGCTACTGCTTTGTCATCTTAGATTTATCTTTTATTCTTTGCTGTATTTTATACTATTGTTTTAAAGCCAAAATATATTTTTTAGGCTTTTCTCCTAGCGAAGAAATACTCTATTAATGAGACTTGCATACTAGAGTTGTGGAAGTAGTAAGCTATAGTTTATAGTGGGTTTTCTTCATTTAAAGTATATTAAAATTAACTTTATATTAAAATTTATGTTCCACCTTTCCTTCTTATCACAGGACAATGAAAAGAGAACTCCACTGCATGCTGCTGCCTATCTTGGAGATGCAGAAATCATTGAATTGCTTATTTTATCTGGTATGGTCAGCTCTATGTAAGAGCACATCATGTATATTTTTGTCATTAATATTTATTAAACCTCACTATTTTTTCATATTTGTTAGACAACCTGAAACTTATTTGTTTATTCTAGAAGTAATGGTCTCATAACATGTCCCAAGTAGTCTTCTGGTACTGAGAGTACATTGGAAAACAAGTCACCTCCTTTGTGGAGCATATAACTCTGAAGAAAAACAGGCTACAGATACAAGTAAACTCTACAGTATGTAAAATGAGATAAATGCTTTGGAAAAATGAAAAAATAGATCACAATCAGTTAGCCCTCTGTATTCACGGGTTGTGTATTCATGGATTGAACCAACCACAGGTGAAAAATAGATTGAAAATATTCCAGAGTGTTCCAGGGGGGGGATTTGAATTTACCATTCAGTGGCAGCGATTTACATAGCATTATATTCTATTTACTGCTATTTATGTAGTGTATTAGGTATTATAAGTAATCTAGAGAGAATTTAAAATATTCAGAAGCATATGTGTAGGTTATATGCAGATACTATTAACATTTTGTATAAGAACTTTGAGCATTTGTGAATTTTGATATCCACAGGGAGTCTTCCAACCAGTTTCCCTGCGAATGATGAGGGACAGCTATGATGGAGGTGGGATAAGCATTATATAGCGTGTTACACAGAGTGGTCATACAAGGCCTCATTGACCACAGAGTCACTAGAAGATGATTACAGTTCTTCAAGGAGGAGGTGATGGTAGCTCGGAGCTAGTCCAGCATTGAAGGGATAAGAAGTTATATGATAGTAGGTATATTTTGAAAATGATGGCAGCAAGATTTATGTCTTTAAATAGCGTATATCTAATTCTTTTTGAGGGCCTGTAAAATTTATTTTAGGAGATTGTACTTTATTTTTAACTTCTAAACTGTTCAAAACCTTATATATGAAGAAATGGCATAACAGTCTCCTATAGAATAGCTCCTATGGTGGTCAGACTTCTTGCAAACCTAAAATAGGTGATCAAAGAGAGCTTAGAAATATTTTTGTAGTACCAAGATTATTTTATAATAATCTGATATTTATTGAGATAGGATGCTTATGTTCAAATTCAGCTTGTGTTGTCAGATTGCATAAGGCAGTTGGAGAGATAGTATCATTCCTTTGATATTTGGGAGAAGGAGCACTGAAGAGACATTCTGAGTGAAAATCCTACTAAGTAGTAGCCTGAACAGAATTTTTGCCATAATAAATTAATAAATTTTTTTACTGTGGTTTTTATAACAAGTTGCATGAGTGTATAGAGTTTTATTAGGTTGGTGCAAACATATTGTACTTTCAGACCATGAATTTTAAATCATTGTAACTAGGCTCAAACACATTTTTATTAATCAAAATATGAACCATTATAATCAGCACATTTTTGCCAATGAGAAATAAGTTTGTGTATTCGTATAGCATAAAAATCTGTGCTTCAGGATTTGACAAACTCTTGTAAAGCATTTTCTGCCTCCAGCTGGTCGTGGAAGCATTTTCCCTGCAAAAAGTTGATGAGATGCTTCAGGAAATGGTAGTCGGTTGGCGGGAGGTGTCAGGTGAATATGGCAGATGTGGCAGGACTTTTTAGCCCAGTTCAACTTGTGAAGTGTTGGTTGTGAAACAAGAGGTCAAGCATTGTCATGGAAGAGAATTGGGCCCTTTCCATTGACCGGTACCCACTGCAGGCATTCAGTTTCCAGTGCATCTCACTGATTTGCTGAGCATACTTTGCAGATGCGATGGTTCTGTCAGGGTTCAGAAAGCTGTAGTGGATGGGCAGCAGACAACCACACAGTGACCATGACCTTTTATGGTGCAAATTTGGCTTTGGGAAGTGCTTTGGAGCTTCTCGGTCCAACTGTGAACACTGGCTTTCATTGTTTAGGATCCACTTTTTGTCGTACATCATAATCTGATTGAGAGATGGCTCATTGTTGCATAGAGTAAGAGAAGACGACAATTCTGAATGACAATTTTTTTTATTTTTGGTCAGCTCATGAGGCACCCATTTATCGAGCTTTTTCACCTTTCCGGTTGGCTTCACATGTCAAATAACCATAGACCTGTCAACACTGAGTTCTTTGGTAATGCCTTGTGTAGTTGTAAAAGGATCAGAGCTATAGTAATCAAAACAGCATAGTATTGACATAAAAGCAGGCACATTGATCAATGAAACAAAAAGAGAGCCTAAAAATAAACTCTTGCATATCATGGTCAGTTAATTTATGACAAAGGAAGCAAGGATACATAATGAGGAAAGGACCATCTCTTCAGTAAATGGTTTTGGGAAAACTGGACAACTGTCTTACACTAACACAAAAATCAACTTAAAATGGGTTAAAGACTTGAGCATAAGAATCATACTCGTAAAAATCATAGAAGAATACATAGACGGTAACACTGATCCTTGGCATCAGTCTTGGTGATGACATTTTAGATTTGACACCAAAAACAAAGGAAACAAAAGCAGATGTTACAAGTGAGACTACATCAAACTACAAAGGTTCTGCATAACAAAGGAAACCAACAAGATGAACAGGCATCCTACAAAATAGGTGAAAGCAATTTGCCAATCACAACTCACTCCAGTATTCCTGTCAGGAAAATCCCATGGACAGTCCATGGGGTCACAAAGAGTTGGACACCACTGAGCAACTGCAGAGATGGGCTCAATAAAGCCCATTCATGCAAAGATGACTCAATAAAGGACAGGAATGGTCTGGACCTAACAGAAGCAGAAGATAGTAAGAAGAGGTGGCAAGAATACACAAAAGAGCGATACAAAAAAGATCTTCATGACCCAGATAATCACGAAGGTGTGATCACTCCCACTCCCCTATAGCCGGACATCCTGGAATGTGAAGTCAGGTGGGCCTTAGGAAGCATCACTACAAACAAAGCTAGTGGAGGGGATGGAATTCCAGTTGAGCTATTTCAAATCCTGAAAGATGATGCTGTGAAAGTCAATATGTCAGCAAATTTGGAAAACTCAAGAATGGTCACAGGACTGGAAAAGGTCGGTTTTCATTCCAATCCCAAAGGTTTTATGTTTTAATGGGGACATAATTGCAAGTTAATATATATAGTTTGCTATGTGATGATAATTGCTATGGATAAGGTAAAGGAATAGTATGTTGGGCGAGGATCAGTTGCTTTTTTTGTTGGATTATGAGGAAAGAATTCAGGGACATATGAGGAGATAACTGAAGCAAATAAGGAAGAGAGCCTTGCGTATGGTGCAGTAACTTGGTGGAAATGAAGAGATTAACAAGAACGAATACCACCACAAAGTGTAGCATGTCTGAAGGCAAGTGAAAAAAGCGGTAGGAAGTAAACAGAGGTGGGAGCATTCCAATTAAGGACTTGCTTTGGCCCCTAAAGTGATGTGGAAAACCAGTGGAGGGACAGAGCCTGACCCGGGTTTTTAAAGGTTCGTTCTAGCTGTGACTTCAGATTCTTGACTATGTTTAAGGCATATCTATTTTGCTTTTTGTTGTTTCTAGGCTTTCATCTTTAACTGCTTTTTTCCTTTTCTCAATCCTGGTCTGCAAGCTCTCATCTCCTTGCATTGTCTTACGTTTTTCTTGAAGCTCTTTGAGGTCTCTGCTCAGAATTTAATTTCTCTGCAGTTGTGTATAACACGTGTGTGCTCAGCCACTTCAGTGCTGTCTGGCTCTCTGCAGCCCTATGGGCTGTAGCCCGCCAGGCTCCTCTGTCCATGGGATTCTCCAGGCATTAATACTGGAGTGGGTTGCCATGCTCTCCTACAGGGGATCTTCCCAACCCAGGGATCGAACGTGTGTCTCTAGTGTCTCCTGCATTGGGAGGCAGGTTCTTTACCACTGGCACCACCTGGGAAGCCCCTGTGTATAATAGGTAGTTCACAAATTCTTCCTGTCCTTTCCTGGGATTACTTTCAAATGTATTTATCTATTATCTTGCTCAGTTTTCTCAGCCTTTGTGTATTTTCGCTCTAGTCCCGTGCTGAATCCTTTAAGATTGCTGGTTGGTGGGGTGTGGCCTGACCAGGGATTGAACCTGAGCCCGCGACAGTGAAAGCACAGAGCCCTAACCACTGGACCTCTGTTATATATCACTGAGGAGTATGTTTTCCCAGAGCATCTGTCAGTAAAGAGTAGAGTAAGGAGGGGCAGAAAGTGAGCATCACTTGTGTTTATCTCTTTACCTAGCTCTCAAACTGAATGTGTTTTCTGTCAGTCCTGGTAGCTTAGCTTCGCTTACTCTTGATGCACTACAGATAGTTGGGTAACTGGCAGCAAGGTGGATCATAGACTGTTACTTAGGTTGTGATCGATGGTGATTGATTCTTACCCTCCATTTCCAGCAGCTCTGTCAAAATAATGAAGGAGCTTGCTTGGTCTCTCATGCAGCATCCTTAGCTTGTTCTTCTGTGGTATGAAGGGAGATTCTCCTGTGGATGACCTCTCGATCATCTGAAAGGGTGTTAGTTAGGGATTCTGGGACGCAGACAGAGGAGAGAATGGGTCAGAAGGACATGCACATCAGTATGGCTTAGATGACTTCGTAGCTTTCCCAAGAATTGAAGAAGCTTCACCTGACACCCTTCATTTGGTACAGATTTCACTGTATTTGGTAGAAATTCTTCATACTTTTGTCTGTGATTATAACTGTTTGCTTCTTCTATTGAAGGTGATGTTTCCTCCTCCTCTTTTATATTTTGACCAGTTAGGTTTGTTTTGCTTTTTCTGAGTAAAACTACTTATTCCCTTTAACCTGCAGTCCAGAATAAATTCACTAGAAATCAAATATTTATACATGCTGCATCTTCAAGATTTGTGAATGAGGGGTATAACTTTGGACATGTTATATGTAATCAAACAAGTGTATTCACCTGTAGAATCTATATTAATACTAGAGGCTAGTAGAATTAATTTCATGATTATTATTGAATGGGATGAAGTAATAGGAAGCAGTGAGTGTACTCTCAAGTGCTATGTTAAGTTTAGCTTTTTCATGTATGATTGCATTGTACCGCTCTTATCTCTAAAGGTATTATTATCAATAAAGGAAACTAAAGCATTTAGCAATAGTTAGAACCAAACATGGAACAAAAGACTGGTTCCAAATTGGGAAAGGAGCATGTCAAGGCTATATATTGTCACCCTGATTATTTAACTTATATGCAGAGTACATCATGAGAAATGCTGGGGTGGATGAACGCAAGCTGGAATCAAGATTTCCAGGAGAAATATCAGTAACTTCAGATATGCGGATGACACCACCCTTAATGGCAGAAAAGGAACAGGAACTAAAGAGCCTTTTGATGAAAGCAAAAGAGGAGAGTGAAAAAGTTGGCTTAAAACTCAGCTTTCAAAAAATTAAGATCATGGCATTTAGCCTATCACTTCATGGCAAATAGATGGGAGACAGTGAAAACAGTAACAGACTTGAATATTTCCTTGGGCTCCAAAATCACTGACTGCAGCCATGAAATTGAAAGATGCTTGCTCCTTGGAAGAAAAGCTATGACCAACCTAGACAGCATATTAAAAGGCAAAGACATTACTTTGCCAACAACGTCTGTCTAGTCAAGGCTATGGTTTTTCCAGTAGTCATGTATGGATGTGAGAGTTGCACCGTATTGAGCTGAGTGTCGAACAATTGATGCTTTTGAACTGTGGTGTTGGAGAAGACTCTTGAGAGTCCCTTGGACTGCAAGGAGATCAAACCAGTCCATCCTAAAGGAAATCAGTCCTGAATGTTCATTGGAAGGATTGATGCTGAAGCTGAAACTCCAATACTTTGACCACCTGATGCAAAGAACTGACATATTTGAAAAGACCCTGATGCTGAGAAGGATTGAAGGCAGCAGGAGAAGGGGACGACAGAGGATGAGATGGTTGGATGGCATCACCAACTCAATGAACATGAGTGTGAGCAAGCTCCAGGAGTTGGTGATGGACAGGGAAGCCTGGCGTGCTGCTGTCCATGGGTTCGCAAAGAATTGGACATGACTGAGTGACTGAACTGAACTGCCCTGAAAGCATTTAGAGATGCAGTAACTGCCTGAAAATAATATTGCTAATAATAGCTAGAGCCAGCTTTCAGACCCAGGCTGTGTGACTACGGGGTTTATATTCTTAACTCTGCTACATTTTGAACCTCTCTTCCTCTCCTCTACACTCTACCCACCACCTCCATCTACTTAGCATGTAGTAGAATTTGTGTAGGCAGTGACTTGTTGAAGAACTTCTGTTTTAAGAACTTAATTTTCTGATCTCCTACTTTAGATATTTTCTTGGGAGCTATTCATTTAATGCTTGTATTTTTGAAACCATCCCCAAGAAAAAGAAATGCAAATGGTTGTCTGAAGAGGCCTTCCAAATAGCTGAGAAAAGAAGAGAAGTGAAAGGCAAAGGGAAAAGGAAAGATATACCCATCTGAATGTAGAATTCCAGAGAATAACAAGGAGAGATAAGAAAGCCTTCCTAAGAAAACAGTGTGAAGAAATAGAGGAAAACAATAGTATGGGAAAAAATAGAGATCTCTTCAAGAAAACTAGAGATACCTAGGGAACATCTCATGCAAAGGTGGGCACAATTAAGAACAGAAGTGGTAGGGACCTAACAGAAGCAGAAGATATTAAGAGGTGCCAAGAATACACAGAGGAACCATACAAAAATGATCTTCATGACTCAGATAGCCACCATGGTGTGATCACTCAGATAGAGCCAGACATCCTAGAAAGTGGGCCTTAGGAAACATCCTATGAACAGAGCTAGTGGAGGTGATGGAATTCCAGCTGCGCTATTTTAATTCCTGAAAGATGATGCTGTGAAAGTGCTGCACTCAATATGCCAGCAAATTTGGAAAACTCAGCATTGGCCACAGGACTGGAAAAGGTCACTTTTCATTCCAGTCTCAAAGAAAGGCAATGCCAAAGAATTTTCAAACTACCACACAATTGCACTCATTTCACATGCTAGCAAAGTAATGCTCAAGATCCTCCAAGCTAGATTTCAACAGTACGTGAACTGAGAACTCCCAGATATTCAAGCTGTATTTAGAAAAGGCAGAAGAAACCAGAGATCAAATTGCCAACATCTGCTGGATCATCAAAAAAGCAAGAGAATTCCAGAAAAACATCTACTTATGCTTTATTGACTATGCTAAAAGCCTTTGACCTTGTGGATCACAACAAACTGTGAAAAATTCTTGAAAGATGGAAATAACAGACCACTTTACCTGCCTCCTGAGAAACATGTATGCAGGTAAAGAAGCAACAGTTAGAACCGGATATGGAACAAAGGACTGGTTCAAAATTGGAAAAGGAGTCCATCAGTGCTGTATATGTTCACCCTGTTTCTTTAACTTCTATGCAGAGTATATTGTGCGAAATGCCATGCTGGATGAAGCACAAGCTGGAATCAAGAATGCAGGGGAAATACCAGTAACTTCAGGTGTGCAGATGACCCACCCTAATGGCAGAGAGCAAAGAGGAGCTGAAGAGCCTCTTGATGAAGGTGAAAGAGGAGAGCAAAAAAGCTGGCTTAAAGCTCAACCTTCAAAAAAGGAGGATCATGGCATCTGGTCCCATCACTTCACTGCAAATAGATGGGGAAACAGTGGAAACAGTGACACTTCATTTTCTTGAAAGTCATTCAGTTATGTCTGACCCTGTGGACTATACAGTCCATGGAATTCTCCAGGCCAGAATACTGGAGTGGGTAGCTATTCCCTTCTCCAGGGGATCTTTCCAACTCAGGGGTTGAACCCAGGACTCCTGCATTGCAGGCGGAGTCTTTACCAGCTGAGCCACAAGAGAAGCCTAAGAATACTGGAGTGGGTAGCTTATCCCTTCTCCAGCAGGCTTCCTGACCCAGGAATCAGGGTCTTCTGCTTTATAGGCGAATTCTTTACCAACTGAGCTATCAGGGAAGCCCCTTAGTGTCAATAACGCCCTCTTAAATGGTATAGTGCGCCAGCTTGGGGCGGTGGGGTGGGGACGGTCCAGCATCGCAGGTGGAAAAGTGGAAGTGTACTTGCCTTTTGCTCATTCTACTCCCAACCTCAAAACAGAATCTGAAGCTTTGACCCTGGCTTTGGTAGTCAGCCAGAGGAAAGCATTATTTCCAGTTTGGGAAGAGTGCTAAAATACTTGGCTGCTGGCCCAGCTCATTGGATATGGACTGTCTCCTCTGTGGCTTAGGAGCAAAGAAGAAAGCTATGCTCTGCAAGCAGGAGTTTTAGAAAATTATTGGTGAGACTGTGATTATTACAGCACACAGGAAATAACTTCAGTAGTGTCAACTCTTGAGCTCTTTGCCCAGATCAGAAGTTGATAACTTTATGTGAGAGGTCATCCAGGCAGTGGCAGCTACTCATCTTGACTCCTCTAAGGTGGCTGCTGCTGCTGCTAAGTCGCTTCAGTCGTGTCCGACTCTGTGCGACCCCATAGACGGTGCCCACCAGGCTCCCCCGTCTCTGAGATTCTCCAGGCAAGAACACTGAAGTGGGTTGCCATTTCCTTCTCCAATGCATGAAAGTGAGAAGTAAAAGTGAAGTCGCTCAGTCGTGTCCGACTCTTAGCGACCCCATGGACTGCAGCCTAGCAGGCTCCTCTGCCCATGGGATTTTCCAGGCAAGAGTACTGGAGTGGGGTGCCATTGCCTTCTCCCCTCTAAGGTGGTAAAACTACAAAATAGGTGACTGGCAACCTGTGGGCTGAATTTGAAGAACCCTGACATTGATTATAGTGATATTGCCTTATTAAAGTAGAGTAGGGTATTTAATAAGCATGAAATAATTTATTCTGAATATTTCAAAATAAAATAGAATATCGTCACTGGAAATGGATCGTAGAGATCATTTGCCATAGCCCTTATTTTACCCATTCCAGTGTTCTTAGCTGGAAAAGTCCATGGACAGAGGAACCTGGCGGCCTATAGTCCATATGATTGCAAGGAGTCAGACAAGACTGAGCAGTTAATACTCTCGCTCATTTTACTGGTAACAGGTTCAGAAATCAAAGAACTGGCAGGTCTTGGTGAGCGAACAGATCAGGGAGGGGGCAGATGAATTAGTCTTCTTGCAGAGAAGGCCTGAGAGACCTAGAATCAATTGGGACACTGGTGATTTGAATGCCTGAGTTCACAGAACTCACTTTGCAGAAACAGGTGCTCCTTATGTTGTTTTAACCTGGGGCCTAGCCAGTCCATCCTAAGGGAGATCAGTCCTGGGTGTTCATTGGTAGGACTGATGTTGAAGCTGAAACTCCAGTACTTTGGCCACCTGATGCGAAGAGCTGACTCATTTGAAAAGACTCTGATACTGGGAAAGATTGAGGGCAGGAGGAGAAGGGGATGACAGAGGATGAGATGGTTGGATGGCATCACAGACTCAGTGGACATGGGTTTCGGTGGACTCCGGGAGTTGGTGATGGACAGGGAGGCCTGGTGTGCTGCGGTCCATGGGGTCACAAAGAGCGGACATGACTGAGCAACTGAACTGAACTGACTAGCCTCCCTAGAGAGAGACAGAGACGTGTGCGTGCGTGATGTGGTCATGTGCACACATGCACAAGGAGATTACATTTCATGAAACGAAGCTCCGGGGGTGACGGGGCGCAGCCCCAGGTCACAGCCTGCTGATTACAGAGCCATTGTGAGGTCACAGGCCTTCCTCCTGGGCCCCTCCGTCCACAGCCCGCCCATCTCCTCACCTGTGCAGACCTCTCAGGCTGCACTGCTGGCAAGAGCCCCTGATAGACTGATGTAGGCAAACCAGATTTTTTATGTTTTAAAATTAATTTATCTCCAAATGAAGTAGACATTTATCTAATTCTGAAAGGACTCTTACCTTAAGTATCTTTAAAAAGCTATTGTTTCTGAGTGTATTTTATATGTATGATGTAGTAAAAGGAAAGATTGGTGAAAGGAAGATTATGTGGGTTTTTCCGTCTAATATGACTGTGCTACCAAATCTAATCACATCTCTACTCTAAAAAGGTAAATCCAGATTCAGATATTTTATGTGGTGTAGGTTCTGGCTGCTTATTTTTCTTAAAGGAAAGCTCAGCTGATCTACTAGGAAAGGGGAGATTCTAGTAAAGACCGTGTGTGGTTGGCGCAGTTGAGCATAGCCGGGATTTAGGGAAGTATGCTCCTGGTGCTCAGGAGGCTTTCTGTGGGTGTCGGTTTGCAGTGGTCGTTGGTGATGCCTTCTCAGATTGCTGTCTGGTCTTGCTTCCAAGCCGTGCCTCTCCTACCGCACGGTCTCCCAGTAGCCTGATTTCAGCAGTTGAGATGGTGCTGCTATGTTCTGTTCTGTTCTGTTTTAGTGATTGGGAAATAGTAAAGGATCTTTTCTTAGTGACTTACGGTCATCCTTGTACATCACAGATCCTATCTGCTCTCCCAGGTAGAGAGCCCGTGACGGAGCCCCCAGAGCTGTTGCCTTTGCTTCCATTTCTCTGTAGGAAGACTTCTGTGCTGTAAGTGGATAGGATATTGTTATATGAAGATGTAACTAATTTTGGCACTGTCTGTGTGGATCGGACGTCTGGGTGCCTTCAGAGGGCTCCCGGGAGATGAGCTCTGGTGGGCTGGGTGTCTGATGTGCTCTGCCGTGTTTATTACTCTTAAGCCATTTTTCATTGTGCGCCCAACTGCTGCTCTCATAATGCACATTGCCATGTTTGTCTGTTCATATATAAAGCACGTGCTAATTAACCCATGTGGGCAGGGGAATTTGTTGTATTATGCCTTTAGAGGTAGCCCAACCATTTCTCACATGACCTTTAATTTCCAAGGGATTAAAATATCTAATTAGTGTTATTAAAAGAAATATGATTTAATGGAATATAAGTGTCTTCTGAGAAAGGATATGATCAGATGTCTAAAATTCCATTGTGTTGATCTTCCTGAAGTATCTTTAGAATCTTCAGAAAGAGCAAGCCGAATTTTTTATCAGGTTGTCTACTAGCTGCTAATGGCAGCATGATGTATCCTCATTAAGCCACTAGTGGATTATTTGTTACAACCACTCATGTTTTTGATAAAATTAACTTTGACTTTGTTATTAAAAGAGAAAGATGTTTTAATTAATTATGGTGACTTAAAATGGAAGAATGAAGCCAGCAGGACTTCTTACTTTGGGCTGCCAAGTGCACCATAAAAATTAGATTTTCTTCGTTCACTTGTCTATCTGATAACCTAGACTATTTTTACCTTCTTCCTACTTTGCAACTTTTTTCTTTGTACTTGAAGGCAAATTCTTGGAGTGTTGTTTATTTCCTCATCAGTAAATTTCACTTTCTAAATATATAGTATTTCTGTTTCATTTCCAAATTAAAGTGGACACACCTTTAAAGCTGTACAGCTCCACCAGCTGCTTTTGCACCCTAATTCCCCTCACACCATCCAGGTCCCAGCGTCCCCACTGCCAATACAGACAGACAGGCAGCCACCATTTTTGATGGCTTAGCTTTCCTCCAGGGTTTCCTTATGTAAATATAGATGTTTACATCTTCCTTTTTCTATGTAAAAGCAAAGAACATTATTTATTACAGTTCTTACTGCTGTTTCCACTTTTCGTTTCTTGGATCTTTATCAGCACACAGACGTCGTCCTCATTGTGACAGCTATTCTCTGTTTCCTTGTCAGTTAATACCTAGAGTCAGACTAATGACCCTTCCCATTTGTGGAGACTCAAAAACATCTTCAGGCCTCTAGAAATTCTTTGCCTCTATCTTTGCAGGGTATTTGTGTCTTCTGAGTGTCTGTGTCACTACCCTTCAGGCATAAAATGCCAGGACCTGCCCTTTTCCTGTGCACATAAATACAAAATCATAGAAAGAGGTGCGGGATTATAGAGAACCAGGGGGTGAATGGGGAGAGGGAAGGCGCCCCTCATGGTCTAGGGCTCCGCCTTCAGGTGCTTGTGTTCTTACCCAGAACAAACACTGGCTTTATTGTGGTCAGGAAAGCCTGTTTTCACCATTTTGGCCTCCAGAGAACTTGGCTGGTAGTTGTTCAGATGTTTATTATGTGGATGTACACACTGTCTCTGGCTGTTTTATTTTGCTGACTCCCCTTCTTTCTCCCACAGCCTTAAGCAGTCTTGAAAGCTCTCCTGCTGGTTCAGGATTCTTTTGAGTGTTCTGCTGGCTGGCCCTGCCCACACAGTGTTCAGCTTCAGCTGCTGCGTTTGTGGACGACTTCCCACACCTGTCTGTCATTCATTTCCTTTCGCATTCAGGCTTGTAAAAATCTACCTCTGCCCTGTGTGGACTATATACAGTGGCTATATGTCAGTTTATTTATTTTTTTTGCTGCACTGCACAGCATGTGAAATCTTAGTTCCTCAACCAGACGTGGAACCATGCCCTCTGTAGTGGAAGCACAGAGGCTAACCACTGGGCCGCCAGGGAACTCCCCTCGTTCACCTCTGTAACAGGGTATTAGGAGATCTGTCTCATAGATGAGAATGTAGGTCCAGAGGGATCACAAAACTCATTAGGACTGTCACTTGGAGTCAGTGCACTTGATTGTTACCTAGAAGCTCACACTCAGTTAGTTAGGGACCTATAACTAGAGGTTATTCAGGCTGTAACTTGGAGTCACTGCACTTGATTGTTACCTAGCAGCTCACACTCAAAACATAGAATGTAAACATTAGGACCTCAGGATGTCTGAGTTCTGTCCTCGGTTCTGCTGCAGTTGATGGCATTGAGCCGCTTCCTTGTACCAGCATTTCATCATCTGGAAAGTTTGGGGGCTGGACTAGGTACCTAAAGCCTCTTTTCATGAGCTAGTTGAGATTCTAGAGGTAAATCGAGGCTTGCTTGTCGTGCTGGGCCTGTCACTGGATCCTCTGCACCCTTGAGAGCCAAGGCTGTTTCTGCCTAGAGTGATCCCATGGTGTGCCGCTTCTGTTTTGTAGGGATTTAAGCACCAAGTCAGTAGATTTTACGTAGGTGATAAGTCCTACCCTCCTCCACATTATGTAATACACTTAGTGTCTTACTAAATGGTATTTCCATTCTATTAAAGAAAATTTGTGTCTGTTAACTTAATAATTTTTAAGCAAAAAAGACATAGTTGATTTGTTTTAATGATTACTTCTTCAGAACTTCAGATATAAACTGGAAAGACAAGTGGCTTGGTTGATTTATTTCTTAATTTTTTCCCCTAAGTTTAAAGCCATTGTATTCATTTATAAAATAACTATAGTATTAGAGCATTTTAAACAATCACTGGAAAACTATTTTGATATTACTATATTGCATTATACCATGATACATTCATTAGTAAAGAAATGAAGACTTTGTAATGAATGTTCTTATGTTTTATATTTCTATTAGTAAAGAATATAATGAATATTTGAATATAATGAATATAATGTTTATATTTTAATATATTTATACAATTATA
>SJXQ01003323.1:15199-101464 GCA_006408695.1 Aepyceros melampus | reverse complement strand
GCTCCTTTTCGTTTATGTTTGCCTTCTTCAAACCCTCAGACTTCTTTTCATCATAATTCATGATCTGACTTTCTCACATTTAGAAATTTATCAGATATAGCCCCAACCAACACTACTAACTGTAAAACAGTCTGAAAAGTTTATTCTGTCATTGAAGGAAAAAATATCTAGGAAGTCAGAGCAGTTTCATTGTTGTCCCAGAAAGATGGTAGCAGAGGAAGGTAGAGTATAGAAAACATTTTTCTTACAGTTTATTTTGAACATTTAGTCACGATTTCATTGATGACAGGCCATCAAAAGAAAACAGTTTTAAAAAATAGTAGTTATCTTATACAATAAGCATTGGCTAATGTTAGGTGTGTTGTAGCAAAGAGTGGGGCTTATGTATGTACACGGAAGATGTAGGAAGAAATGAGACTCGGTTAGAACCTTTTAGGGCAGCTTGTCCAGTCCTTCAGTTTTTTTGCAGACACAGAAAGGGGTAAATATAAATGGTCCTACTCTACAGCAGAGGGAACTACATTTAATATCTTATGATAACCTATAATGGAGAAGAATTTGAAAAATATATACGTGTATAGCTAACTGAATGACTTTGCAGTCCACCTGAAGTGCTGTAAAGCAGCGTCCCGGGCTCGCTGGCTGAGCGCCTGCTGCTGCAGTGCCATCTTCACTCTCCTCCCCAGTTTCGGCAACATCAAGCGTTCTCGCCTCCTCTGCAGTCCCGTCACTAGATGAGTCCCCTTTTGACATCTGCAGTGCCCTTTCCAACAGGGAAGCCACTGTAAATATGTTTAGACAGAAGGAAAATAACTACTCTTGGTGCATTTTGAGCTAAGCAGACTGCAGTGGCCTTCAGGTCTAATCATATTATGGACACTTCATTTGTGTTTGAATTGAATTTAAGACATTTCTGGAATCAGAAAGCACTTTGAATTTTAATAATACTTTGAGCTATGAAAAAAGGAATAAAACATGTTGTTAAATACTCTCCCTTTATACTTCCCAGTTTGTGCTTAGCTGTTCATAAAATACCAGGACACAAAGTAGCATCTTTAAAAGATATTGATGCCTGACTTCAATAACAACTACAATAAAACCTTTTGTTGTATTTTGTCCTATTGTTTATTAAATTATGTTAAAGCATTCAGTATATAATCTAGTGTTTCTGCAAGTGCAGAAATTCAGTGCCAGAGAGATTTGAGATGAGTCTTGATGGATATTCATGAACATTTCTCAATTTTGATGAAACTGTGTTTTATTCCAGATGGTCAAATTACTCTTGTCTAGAGGTGCCAATATTAATGCTTTTGACAAGAAAGATAGACGTGCTATCCACTGGGCAGCATATATGGGTACGTATTTTTCAAAATTTTTTTGTGTTAAGGAAAAGTTGGACGTTGTCATTGTTGCATTTCTATAGCATGTCTTTTAGGATAGTGAGAAGTTATATTTCAGTTTGCTGCCCAAAGGAAACCAGCTTTGCGGTAGGGGAGGCTAGCAAGGACAGGAGTACCTTGGGTCCAGTTCTCTTGCTGCTGCTGCTGCTGTTGCTAAGTCACGTCAGTCATGTCTGACTCTCTGCGACCCCATAGACGGCCGCCCACCAGGCTCCCCCGTCCCTGGGATTCTCCAGGCAAGAACACTGGAGTGGGTTGCCATTTCCTTCTGCAATGCATGAAAGTGAAAAATGAAAGTGAAGTCGCTCAGTCTTGCTGACTCTTAAGCGACCCCATGAACAGCAGCCCACCTTGCTCCCCCGTCCCTGGGATTCTCCAGGCAAGAGTACTAGAATGGGTCGCCAGTGCCTTCTCCCCATTTCTCTTGGAAGCTGTTTAAAATTAATTCTGTGTACCTTTAAAGGGACAGACATCCTAGACAGAAGCCTGGGGTACAGTTTAGATTGGTGTTTACTAAAAGCTCATTCTTAAACCCATCTTGAACACATCTTTGTTTGTATGGGGATATTAAGGTAGAAATTGTGAAGATGTATTAGAAAGCCTGTTACCAGACTTCCCTGGTGGTGCAGTGATAAGATAGTTTTTTTTGAAAACCCATTGAGCCAAGCACTGGACTAAATAGGCATATCATGTTTGATTTCTACCACAGTAATTTCACAGAAAGAAACAGGTGTAGATATCAACTTTTCTGCTTTTAACATTCTTGAGGGAATTCCCTGGTAGTCCGGACTGCGTTTTCACTTCCAAAAGCGTATGTTCAGTCCCAGATCGGGTAACTAAGATCCCACAAACTGCACCACACAGCCAGAAAGGAGCTGGAATTCTTGAAAAGTCTTAGGATCTCCAAAATCTGCTGTCTGAAACAGAGTCCATGGGGAAATGGTCCTGGGGCAGACAGCGTAAGACCTGTGCCGCTCCATGAGCAGAGCACTACCAAAGCATTAATGAGTTCTTGAGGTGACTTGGACAGCCAGGGAGAAGCATCAGCCTTCCTCAGGATACTTACAAAAGAATAGAAAAGATGCTGGCTTGTGGGTGCTGAAACCACACAGGCTGAAGTGAAGCTCAACCTGCCCCTAACTTTGCAAGTCCTGCAGGGCTCGGCTGTGCCTCACGAAGGAAGCCGTGGATGGAGGCATCGTAAGGTAGAGAGGAGCTCCTCTCTTTGCAGCCATGGAGCTCAGGACTTTTTCTTTTCCTCCCAGAAGTCCATTCTGCTTCTGCTGTGCTGTCTCTTCTTGCTTAGGAAAAGTCACACGGACTGATGATGCTGTTGTGTCACGCTGCTCTCCTACCTCTCATACTGGAGTACCTCTCGTGCTGACCACAAAGGCAGTCTAGCCCCTCTACACTCAGGCATGGCCTGTTCTCATTACTTCCTGCATTTGCCTTTGTCTTTTCCTGGCTCTCTCTTAAAACTAGAAGGCTGATGGAAGATTATTGATTTAAAATTACTTTATAAAATTGTAAAATAGAAAAATGTAAGAAACCAAATGAACTCAAAGCAATTTGTCAATAACGCCAAGTCCAGGAAGATCCTTTCCTATCGTGGAAGTCACTCTGGGGCTGTTGGTGTTTCTCTCACTCCTGAGGTCGTGCCTCTAGTTATGTCATGGGCAGTTTCCTTCTGTTAATTGAAGGTATAACATCCAGAAGCAAGTCTCCTGCGGTGTCCTCCTGCCATCTCCTCACAGCCTGTAGATTTTCTGTATTAAAGTCTTGGGGATTTTTCTGAATACTCTAGAGTAGATTATTCTTGAAGACAGTTTAGGAACAATGAGTCTGATTTTAAACTATATAACTTATAGTAAAAGTTTCACACATTAAGCAGAGAGCATTAGGCTTTTTATCTTCAAAGAGTTAGGCTTGGCTAAACAGCAGTTTTCATAAAATTAAAGGCCACAGAATTTTCTAGGTTGCCTCTAATTGGGTGTGTGTGTATCTCAGGGTCCTTGGATGGCTTTGTTTTCTTGATCTGCTAAATGTCATTTTTTTAAGCTGATTGCGGATTGTAGAAAATATTCTGTATTTTTTGTGCCTCATAGTCCATTTAATTTTTGAGTGTAAACATTCAGAGGTTAATATTTTTTTGTTCCTTGTTTCTTCCTTTCTTTAAGCTTGGAGAAAGAGGAGTATTTACACCCCATTTCAAAAACTGTTCAGTTGTTTTAGGTGTTCAGAATTAAAAGAAGCTAAATATAAAAGTAGGGAGCTATTTATTACCTAGTCTGTTAGACAGGCCTGAAGTCCAGATCACTGTCACCTCTAGAGACTCTGTCTGTACTAGCCCAGGAAACACTGAAATCACATGTGTTCTGTTAATTTATTTCTCCCAGGCTTCCTTCTTTGCCTGCTCTCTCCTGGCTGAGCCTACTTTTCTCTTTAGGCTCTACGTCTCACCCTTGAGCTATGACTGAATACTCTGAATTCTCAGCGCCACCCTCACCCCAGACGCCACCCTCACCCCAGACGCCACCCTCACCCCAGACGAACTGGTCGTTTTCCCCTCCCTCCCCTGCATCTGCTCCTGCCGTGAACCTTCATTAACATCCCATGCACTCACTCATCTTTCCGGTTGCACAGCGCTTTTAACGGAATGCATTGAGTGACTCTGAATAGAGGACGCTGAATGAAGGCTAATCACCTTAGCAGTTCATGACAGTGTTCTTTCTAAAAGCAGTTCATAATTTATGAAGTGGTGTGGTTTTGGGGGTTTTTTTTCCTGCACCTTTTCTTTCCATAAAAATAAGCAGACCTACTGAATAGCACAGGGAACTCTACTCGGTACTCTGTAATGACCTATATGGGAAAAGGATCTAAAGAAGAGTGGATATATGGATATGTGTAACTAATTCACTTTGCTGTGTAGTAGAAACTAACACATTTGAAGCCAACTATAATCCTCTTAAAATTGAAAAAAAAAAAAAGAAGCAAACATAGCTTGTTTTATTTATACATTCATGAACAAAAGAAAAATATAGAGAATTTTCCAAATTCCTGAAGGATAATGATTATACTTACCAAGCTTACATTGCTTGGATATAATTATTTTTAAAGAATGTTGTTACTGATTACAGAATTAAGTATGCCATGCTTATCTACTGAATACTATCTTCTGAAAATAAACTCAGATAAATTGAATGAAGTCTAGTCCCCTTGGGTACCATCATTTTATATATTGAGAAGGAAAACACATACATATTCTGGCTAGGGTCTGCCAGAGAAAGAGATGGGAATACCAGACCACCTAACCTGCCTCTTGAGAAATCTGTATGCAGGTCAGGAAGCAACAGTTCGAACTGGACATGGAACAACAGACTGGTTCCAAATAGGAAAAGGAGTACGTCAAGGCTGTATATTGTCACCCTGCTTATTTAACTTATCTGCAGAGTACATCATGAGAAACGCTGGACTGGAAGAAACACAAGCTGGAATCAAGATGGTCAGGAGAAATATCAATAACCTCAGATATGCAGATGACACCACCCTTATGGCAGAAAGTGAAGAGGAGCTAAAAAGCCTCTTGTTGAAAGTGAAAGAGGAGAGTGAAAAAGTTGGCTTAAGGCTCAACACTCAGAAAACGAAGATCATGGCATCTGGCCCCATCACTTCATGGGAAATAGATGGGGAAACAGTAAAATAGTGTCAGACTTTGTTTTTTTGGGCTCCAAAATCACTGCAGATGGTGACTGCAGCCATGAAATTAAAAGGCGCTTACTCCTTGGAAGAAAAGTTATGACCAACCTAGATAGTATATTCAAAAGCAGAGACATTACTTTGCCGACTAAGGTCCGTCTAGTCAAGGCTATGGTTTTTCCTGTGGTCATGTATGGATGTGAGAGTTGGACTGTGAAGAAGGCTGAGCGCCGAAGAATTGATGCTTTTGAACTGTGGTGTTGGAGAAGACTCTTGAGAGTCCCTTGGACTGCAAGAAGATCCAACCAGTCCATTCTGAAGGAGATCAACCCTGGGATTTCTTTGGAAGGAATGATGGTAAAGCTGAAGCTCCAGTACTTTGGCCACCTCATGCGAAGAGTTGACTCATTGGAAAAGACCCTGATGCTGGGAGGGACTGGGGGCAGGAGGAGAAGGGGACGACCGAGGATGAGATGGCTGGATGGCATCATGGACTCAATGGACGTGAGTCTGAGTGAACTCCGGGAGTTGGTGATGGACAGGGAGGCCTGGCGTGCTGCGATTCATGGGGTCGCAAAGAGTCGGACATGACTGAGTGACTGAACTGAACTGAAGGAAAACACATACATATTCTGGCTAGGGTCTGCCTAGCTAAAACAATATATTTATTTCATTCTAGAACTCTTTTGCCTTTTTTCTTTTAAATAAGTCACACCAAACTGACTATGGAAAGACCTCTTCATGTTTTCAGTGGTCCATTAAAGGAATTTATGCATATTTCAGAAATGTGCTTAAATATTTGTCAGTTTTAAGATAGTAAATTTGCTTACATGTGGCACCTTTTAAAAATAGATTTTTATCGAGATCAGGAAAGGTTCACACTTCCTGGAATCTACATAGTTAATATGATCTGCGTCATTTACTTAGAGTGATGTATTGATTTTGAACAGTTTTTCCAGTATGTTTGTGTTATGGGCCTTCTAGACTTAAAAATCAGAAGAATTTGTTTCTTTTTGGCCTATTGTGAATAATGCATTTTCCCAGTTTAAATAAGCTCCATTTATGTGTGACCCTCCTGGGTATTATAGGTCCTAATTTTTAACACATTACTACAAACCCAAGTAGTTGTTTTTTCTAGAGCCATAGGTCAGAGAAGTATCATGTCTGTCTTGAGAGAGCTTTTGTACCAGCTGCTGCTCTTATATGATAGTCACATTTACTTTGACATCTAATGATTTAATAGATATTCTTTTGATTTTTCCTTTCCTAAAAATGTAGTAGATATTTTTCATATAAAGATGGGAAAAAATGTCTGAAAGTATCCACTTTAATTGATAATTTATATGTATAAACAACTTAATAAAATATACTTGATTCTTTATACATTTTATAGTATCCTTTTTTCAGGAGAGTGGGGTCCTATGTTTGAAAATCTCATATTTATAGTTATTAACTTTATATACTCCTTTCCTTTAAAGGCATATTAAAAATGACATCATGAACAACTTGTTTAATGCAACAAATGTTTATTGGGTGTCTGTTTTGTTTAAAGTATACCATGAAGGAGAACATAAGAACCTATGACATTTTCCTTTAAAGATCCATATTTGGGAACCTAATATATAAAAGTAATTAAAGTGTTAGTTAAATAATGATTCAAGTATAAGAAACATCACAAGGTATTATATGCTTATTGGATAGTATTCGCAGGTAGAGGGTGTTTTGGGCCATGTAATTCTAGGGAACTGGAAACCTTACAGAAAGGCTTATTTATAAGACTTGTAGGGAAGATAGGAACTGACATGGCCTTCTTCATGGATTAATAGCAGTGATTAGAAAGAAACATCCCAGCAGAACATTCTGTACAATGAAGAAATCAGTTTCATGAACAAAGGCACAGTGGTGGGAAAGCTTTGGGGAAGAGGAAAAAGCACTATATGACCTAATCTGGTAAGATGTGAGGAGACAGGAAGGGAGACCAGGGGTTCTCTCACCTTTCAGATACAGGCCCCCCTTGCGGGCCTCCTCGCCTGGTTGGGGGAGCCGAGGCTAGCTCTGACTAACAAAAGCAACATGGCCTCTGGACCAGAGCATTTGATCAGTGGTGTGTAGCTCTGAAGTCCCCTTTCTTGGCACAGTGACCAGCTGCCTTCAAGATTGTCAGCTCCATGTGTCTGGATCCTTGAGGGACTGAGCAGAGCCTTCTTGACAAGCTATCATAATGCTGTTGCTGCTAAGTCGCTTCAGTCGTGTCCGACTCTGTGCGACCCAATAGACAGCAGCCCACCAGGCTCCCCTATCCCTGGGATTCTCCAGGCAAGAACACTGGAGTGGGTTGCCATTTCCTTCTCCAGTGCATGAAAGTGAAGAGTGAAAGTGAAGTTGCTCAGTCGTGTCCGACTCTTAGCGACCCCATGGACTGCAGCCTACCAGGCTCCTCTGTCCATAGGATTTTCCAGGCAAGAGCATTCGATTGGGATCTTGCCTTCTCTGATAATGCTAATGAGAGAACACTAATTGTTTAGACCACTGAGATTTGGGAGTCAGCATGGGTGAGTAACAAACTAAGATTGTTAAGGACAGCTGGTGGAAATAGTGAGAGAGAAGTTTTTAGCTTAATGTTCCAAAGACCTGACATTTTTAAGAAATATGCCCAATTCACTCCCAGATTTCTGAATGGAAGAAGATTCCACTAAAGCTTGCAAACATAAACTAATGTATTATATTAGACATAAAAAGCTAGCTTAGTAACTTGAGAGTGTATTAAAAACAACCTTAGAAACATGATCTAGGGGAAAGGGAGATTGCAGGCTCATCATTGGATAAGATAATTAAATGTATTATTTTCAGCTATTTGTTGCTCCTGTCAACATTTATCAAAATTATCCTGAATTCTTATTTTTCCCTTGTGTCCGCTCTCTGGTTATAGCACGATTAATTGGTGACTTGTCGAGCATTGTCTAGTTAATTTGTATTTTTACCTGTCTTTAAAGATATTCAGGATCGTATTGTATTTCATATTTTCCATACGCTCTCTGCTTGTTTTTTTCTTCATAAACACATTTTCGGTCACATTGAAGTAGTGAAATTACTTGTGGCACACGGCGCTGAGGTGACATGCAAGGACAAGAAGTCTTACACGCCTCTCCACGCAGCAGCCTCCAGCGGGATGATCAGCGTAGTCAAGTACCTTCTCGATCTTGGGGTTGATGTAGGTGTACAGACTAAGCAGGGTGAAGAGTGGAGTGATTTCATTGTCAGTGGAAGTTTTTTCAAATTTAAAAGATGTCTTCTTAGAGTAACGTTTTTTTCTTTCAGTAGTGTTATGTTTATACTCCTTTACATAATATACAGTCTGCTGATGTCTGACTAAGACATGAAGTTAGTCAAATGTGTTAAGAGGTAGAATATTTTCCAAAGATGAATGAATGATTGACAGAGGTTTTCCTTTTCCATCACATTCTAGCCCCCTGTAGCTTCATTTCAACTGTAGAAACCAGCAGATCAGACAAACTTGAATTATTTTCCTAAGTGGCTTGGTTATTGTTAGTAGTATTTGCCCAGTTTGTCTAATATTTCCTTTAAATGACTGTAGCTGTTCAAATTACAGTGTATTGGCCAGAAGTTGGCAGGGAAACTAGAGGCTTCTGGCCTCTAGTTAGCTGCAAGTGTTCCTTACTAAATCAATCTGTTTGGTTAGGGAGGGCTTGCTTGCTTCATCTGAATATCTTTGATAATAGAACCAGGACAGCTGAGAATACCTGGAGCTCCCATGGTCCACCCTTTACGCACACGTATGTTACACCCCACCCTGAACAGAGTTAGGGCTTCCCTGTTGGCTCAGCTGGTAAAGAACATGTCTGCAGTGCAGGAGACTTGGGTTCAGTCCCTATGCTGGGAAGATCCCCTGGAGAAGGGAATGGTTACCCACTCCAGTATTCTGGCCTGAAGAATTCCATGGACTGTATAGTCCATGGGGTTGTAGAGTTGGACACGACTGAGCAACTTTCACTTAGTAGATGTACTCTTATTTTAGGTACGGGTCTGACAAGCTCATCTGGCTCTTTAAAACACAGATTATTTGTTGTTTTTAGTTGCTATGTCCAACTCTTCCACGACCCCATAGACTGTAGACCACCAGGTTCCTCTGTCCATGGGATTTCCCAGGAGTAAGTGGGTTGCCATTTCCTTCTCCAGGGGATCGTCCCAGTCCAGGGATTGAACCCTTGTCTCCTGCATGGGCAGGCAGATTCTTACCACTAAGCCGTTGATTTAAAACAACCAGGAGAGAGGGAGGTAGTTTAGATCAGCTGCAAAGACAGAAAGATAATTGGTGATCCGGTTGAACTATTTATTAATTTAAGGACTGTGTGAAGCTCTTAATTTTTGAAAGATAGGGATCAGAAAGCCAAACACAGTTAGGTAGAATCTTGTAGAGGGCAAACAGATGAAAGGTTTTTTTTTCAACTCAGCACTTCCTGTAGCTCTGCTTCAGCACAGAGATTGTAATGCCCAAGAGACCCTTGATCTAGATGAGAGACAGCCTACTTCTGGCCACTGTTTCAAGTCTGTTCTGGGACAATTTTTAAAGCATATTTTATTGGCAGCAAAATAAACTGGTGAGAGTGTTCTTCAAAAAAAGTGGTCAGCCTTTGAGCTGCTTAGTGACCCATGGCGTCTGCCGTAACAAATGGCCGTGAAGTGGGTGACTGAAGGCAGTAAATATACTCTCTCAAAGTTCTGGGAGCTCCAGGGAGAATCTGTTTTAGGTTTCCAGCTTTTGCTGATGAAATCTAGATGATTTGACTAAAGTTATGTGTGACTTTTTCAGTTCCTCTAATTTCTGTTACTGGAGATCTGTTACAGGAGAAAGGAAAATGTTAAAGTTGTGATAAATTGGGCCCATCCACAAGGATAGAGGGCACAAAACTACCTTCAGCTTTGATAATTCACTAGAAGGACTCCGGAAACTTACTCAGCACTGTTATACTCACAGATATGATTTATTACACAGAAAAAAATATAAATTAAGATCAGCCACAGGAAGAGACACACAAGTATTCTAAACACAAAGCTCCTGTTGGCCACTCCCTGCAGAGTTAGGACTCTGANCAGTATTGATTACATTGTTTAGAGCATACTCGTTTTGGTAACATATCAGTGTATCAGTATGTAGGCTGGAAAATATCTAGAGCCTAAGTTTGTTGCAAAAATGAGTTAAATAAATAGGAAAGGATGTCACTGATTTTTAAAACATCTTGCCATCTACTAAAAACCAACTTTCATCTTTGGTCACTGTAAATGAACCAGGAGAAAGTATGTGTGTTTTTCAATATATGTCAATTTTCAGTTTGTGTTCATTTTTCATGATTCTTAAAGACAATGCTATAATTGTCTCTTATCTAGAATGCTTTTTAAAATATTTGTTTTCATTTTCCTAAAATATCTCTTGGAATCACTCAGTTTTGTCTTGAGATAGACATCGTCTATATAAATTATATTCCCTGATGGTACAAAATTCATTTGACACCAAAATGCTGTAGTTATGTTCATTTTTAAAAAATAAGCTTAAAATTATAAGCCTTATCTGTATTGTTTATCCTTGTTTCTCACTTTAATAATTTGATTTCAACCACAACGTTGTTACAGTAGCTCACAACACTAATAGTTAGGAAGACTTCATTAACATTGACATTTTTGTCTTCCAATAGATGAATGAGCCAAACGCCTATGGAAATACACCTCTTCATGTCGCCTGCTACAATGGGCAGGATGTTGTCGTGAATGAACTGATAGACTCTGGTGCTAACGTAAATCAGAAGAATGAGAAAGGGTTCACTCCTCTGCACTTTGCCGCCGCATCCACACACGGAGCACTGTGTTTAGAGCTTCTAGTAGGCAATGGGGCTGATGTCAACATGAAGGTAGGGAGCCAAATCAAAGTCCCTACCTAGTGTTTTGGGTTGTGCTATATTAATACTCTTGATAGTACACACCATTCAGCAATAAAAAGGAGTGAGTTTCTGGTACCTACACAGGTAAATCTTAAAAGTACTATGCTGAGTAAAAGTGTTACACAAGAATTTGTTCACTGTTCCCACTTATATAAAGTATTAGAACAGATGAATAGTAATGGGTGCCAGACTGTCTATAGTTGGGGGCAGAAAACCAGACAGTTATTGTCTATGGAGGAGGGATTGATAAAAAGGCATGGGGGAACTTTCTGGTGTGGTGGTAATGTCCTGTATTTTGAGAGCTTGGGTTATATGAATAAGAATTAGTCAAAACTCATCAAGTGGTAAGGCTTCCCTAGTGGCTCAGATGGTAAAGCACCTGCCTACAATGCGGGAGAGCCGGGCTCAATCCCCGAGTTGGGAAGATCCTCTGGAGAAGGAAATGGCAACCCACTCCAGTACTCTTGCCTGGAGAATCCAGCAGATGGAGGGGTGTGGTAGGCTACAGTCCATGGGGTCACAAAGAGTCAGACACGACTGAGTGACTTCATTTTCACTTTCATCAAGTGGTACATTTACGATTTCATAGGCCTCATTGCATGTAAATGTTCCCTTAGAAGGTTACAGACCAAGCTAATATTGAACCTTAGTTAATGATACACATACCAAAGTGTTTTAGAGGCAATAAGTAGCGTTATCTGTAGCTAATTTTGAAAGGTATCATTTAGGGACTCCAGTGGTTAACATTCTGAGCTTCCACTATGGAGCAGGCATGGGTTTCATCCCTTGTTCTGCATACCACACAGCTTGGTCCAAAAAAAAAAGTCACTTAATAGCGTGAGTGGGTGGAGAGAGAGGCTGAAGTATGATGATGTTCAGATAGTAGAATGCTAGCAGTAGACTCTAGGTGGCATGCATATGGCTGTTCACAGTAATATTCTTTCAACTTTCCTGTTTTGAAATTTTTCACAATATTAGAAAAGTTAAAAGACAAATATCAGTGTTTTACATACAAGGAATAGTTGATTTTTGGTTAGTCGCTTTCAAGAGTGAGCATTTGAGTTTTAGAAATACATAAAAGTTCTGGAGCTAAAATATAAACATACTTTTACTGCATAAGTCTTTGGAAATGCACGTGTAACCACAGTTTTGAACATAACTACTTTATAATGTGTACTTGTCCTTTATATTTTCCAAGTTGCTTCACTGATTGTGTCTGTATTAATTTATTAATTCATTCTTTGAGCACTTGCCAAACCATGGCTTGTGGTATGAAAAAAAGAAACCATTAAAAAAAATAGAACCATTTAGGATTAGTAAAAACATTTAAGCTTCGAATGTTTTCAGACCTTAATTACATAACATTGCAGCTCCTTTTGTAGGTGTGATGAGCTGGTGTCTTTCAGAGGATAGGGAAGGGAGTCCATTTTCTCACCTCTAACTTGAAAACATCCTTCAACAATGCCACTGACCCACTCTGACAGCTGTAGCAGCAGCAAGCCCGTCTATATTTAGGTCATTGCTCTAAATTGCTCTCTGCCAGCTAAAGAACAGAATTTATACATATCAAACCATGGAAAGAGCATAATATTAAAAAAAAAAAAAAAACCCTCTCTGGTACAAGTGTTTCTTTTAAGAAAATGTGTTTAAAGCTTTCAGTTCTCAGTCAGATCACCTACTGAAGTTTTATTTTTAATAATTTAAATAACTTCTAAAAATGTCCTAATAATAAATTTTAACTTAGTTTGAATTTATTTGAATTTATTTTGATTTGAAGAATTCCTGCTGTTTGGATAATCAGTGTTCAGAAACAAAAAATTCTTATAGGAGTGGAAAGTTTGTTGTTTGCTCAAAAGCCTAGTAATATTTTTTGTAAAGAGTATTTCAATATAAAAAATTTTGAAATTATCTTAACATTTTTCGAATGAAAAGATCTCATCAGATATTTTTAGTCTAGACAGATCTGTTTATGATAAAGTAGCTATAGTTAAAATTATCTTTGTTAAATATTAAGTGTCTTGGAGTAAGAGAGACTTACCTATATCATTAACTGTTACGCATTTTTTAGTGTATCGATTGCTCAGTAAAAATTAAGCTATTTATTTTATGCAGTGCCGTTTAGACAGTTACTATAGTTTGAATATAATTTAATTACTTGGTTTACGTGTCTTTGCCTATGTAGCTGACCAGTACCTGTGGTTATTTTTAAGTCTGTGTTTTCTTTTAAATGTAGAGATGAGAATCATTTCTACAAGAGAGTTACTTGCTCATATCAATGGTCCTATTTGACATTACTTCCTTAATGATTTAGAAAATTCAGTGGTGGATTTTACACACGACAAGGGAATATTTTAACAAACCAGTTAAGATGTGGTGGTGAAGTAGATTTGAAGACAACAGGCTATGACATTGATTTAAAACTAGATTTCATAAAAGTTGCTTTGATCTTGACTAAGGATGTGTGACTTCCTGCTGATGTGCAGCTGTCCAGTTACCTTGGCGCCAAGCTCGTTGAAACACACTCTCTGGGTTGTTGATGATTTCTGGGTACCGTCCAACCCTGACATTATGTAAAAACTGTTGACAGTAGTGAGTTTTCAAGTAATAAGAATGTGTTTTCATTCAAGAATATATCTTCGTTCCTGACACCAACGTTTTCTATATTTGTCAAATGGTTATTTGAGCAAGTCGCTATGGCTTTAATATTTGCCTTATAAGAAAGAAAATCATACTTGCTGATCTCAAGTCCTCCTTATCAAGTCATCTTTCTCCTTCATCTTTTCCTCCCATTTCATTCTCTATTTTGATGTTTCTGACCTGATCAAGTTGTGGATGACTTACATTTGGAATGTAAATTAGATTCATAAATAGTCAGTTTGTAAGTTTTTTAATTGATTGCCTTACAAAATACTATTTAGATGTAAAGTGAATGTTCTTTTAAAAAGAGCAGCGTAGGTCTGGTTTTTCCTAGCCTTGCTATCATGAACCCTGCTACATGGATGATGTCACTTAATGCTTTTTTTTCTTCCATTCTTCAAGTGTTTATCCTATAATCAGTTACTATAGAAGATAGAAACTGTGGATAGTGTGTATATTCAAAGCAAAAAAAAAAAATACAATTTCATGCAATATATCCAGTTGTCAAGCCAGATAGCTATTATACCTTTTCCCACCCCCATCCTATACTTTAAATTTTGGTGAGATAATCAGAGTACCCCCAATACTTCTTTCCTTTGTGATAATCACAGTATGTTTTGATTAACAAAATAATTTAGGAAAGAAAGGACTTCACCTAACTCACAGTAAAAAAATATCACTAATTCAGGCATTGTTTTTCTTCATATTTGGAATTCCTCTGAAATTTCAGAATTTCTACATTGAATACACATGTACAACCAGTCTAGTTTATTATCTTAAGTAATTTGAGAAAATAGCTAACAATATTGATTTCAAGTAATTATAAACTAATGTATAAAATTAGTTTATACATTATAAAATAATGTATAAAGTTTTTAAAGTGAATTATAGTGGCTGAAGTTAATTTGACATTCACTTTTCCTTGTCAGGGAGGGATTCAGCATTTCTTTTAGGACAAAAGAATTATAGCAATGTGAACTTTTTGAACCTTGAGCAGCAAATCCTGGCTTTACCACTTCCAATGACGTGACCTTGGTCAAGTCATTAGTATCCTTGTTCTTCAGTTCCCCTATCTGTGAAATAGGAGTGATATTAAGATTATAACACACCTACCACTAGGGACCTTCTATAAACTGGAGGCAGTGTGTATTTGTGCTTTATGGTATACATACTAAAACATTAGTTCATAATTTCAGATAACTGTTTTACACTGCCATAGGCATCTATTAAACCTAATGCTTGGGTGATAGTTACACAAAATAAAGTTGCAAGAGGACATTCAAAATAAAAGGAACAATTATATGTTATGAATAGAACCAGAATTTTAAATCTTTTTTGTGTCTGTTTCAGAGCAAAGATGGAAAAACTCCACTGCATATGACTGCCCTCCATGGTAGATTCTCCAGGTCACAAACCATTATCCAGAGTGGTAAAAAGTATTTCTGTTTGTTTTTTTTCTAAAGTGTAGTAAAAGCATCCACATAATGAATGGTATTGAGGAATTTTCATAGCAGTATACATATTTTTGACATTTGATATCATATCTCATGAAAATCAGATAATGAAGAATTTTAAATGTCACATACATGTATCTTTTATAGTCGTTTTTATTTCTGTATTGTTTCACTTAGATATTTATATAATATCATTAGCAGTTAGTATTGGCTTTTAAAAAACATGCTAAATAGAAAAGTAACTCTGCCTTTCCACTGCAGTTTATTATATATTGACAAAACTCAGTTGCATTTCTGTTACCCTTTTTGAATATTTTGAACTGTTTTTAGCTTTTTCATTTCTTTTCTAAACTTGTATTCTTTCGTATTTGAGTTAGTACTAGACAAGCTAAACTTTTAAATGAAAAGGACTTTTGGGTACATTACTTTAAGGCAGTGTTTCACAAGCCATGTTCCAAGGAACTGTTTGTAAGTAGTATTGATTCTTAAGACAATAGCTGTTCTCATTTGGCAAGGAAAGGGTAGGAGTAAACTCATGATCAAATAATTCAGGAGGCATTACAGACTGTCTTCTGATTTTTAAATCTATTAAAATCTTATGCTCAGTTCACGAAATTGCTTTAAGTATAAAATCTGTAATCCCAATGCCTGACCCACTAACTGTGCTGTGGATGAAATCTATGGATTTTATTCCTCCTTTGTTGCAGGAGCTGTAATCGATTGTGAAGATAAGAATGGCAACACTCCTTTGCACATAGCAGCGAGGTATGGCCACGAGCTGCTCATCAACACCCTCATTACAAGTGGGGCCGACACCGCCAAGTGAGTGCTTGCCAGGTGTTGATGGCTTGGCAGGGAAGCGTGTGACTTTTGTCCTTAATGTGGTACTATTGCTTGAGCTTTTTCCTCTTTGTGTTAATGATGCCTTCATTGGGTCTTTTTATGTTTTTTATCCCAGTTCTTTCTAGATTATGACTAATACGTTACAGTTTCCATGTAAAATTTTGTTTGAAAGATGGATTCTTTTGCATGCTCTGCAGAAATGCACACCCTACTTAAACTGATGCTTATCATTCCTATGTGTAGTTTTAAATTTTTATTATACTTTTATATGTTCATAAATATGTTTTAAATATTCTTTTAAGCTTTCTAAAAATGGTATGCTACTGTATGCTTCATGAAACTTTTTTTTTACACGTGTTGATGATTTAGCCATGTGAATATAAATTTGGGCTTTTTTTCCTTTCCTAATCTCTGTAAGTAACTCTAGTTCATTTGTTTTATAAAATTTAATTCTTGTGTTAATATTTCACAGTTTATTCATTCTCCTTATTTACAAACACAACTTATTTCTGATTTTTTATTGCTAGGAAAAATTACTGCAGTGAACAGTCTTAAGCAAAACATTTTGCCTTGTGGTAATGATTCTTGATGGCAAAGCAGGTGGGATGATTTTTGCTCCTGAGACAAATGTCTAGAGTCATTTTTGGTTGTCCTGACTTGGGGAGAGTGCCACTGCCATCTTGTGTAGGTCGAGCGCAGGGACACTGGTGATGTGCTGCCCTCTCCCCAGCACACACACACAGACCCACAGAAAGTCCACAGTGACAGTAGTCTGAGCTTGCAAAACCCTGCTCCAAGAGGAAGGTTGCTGGAGAAGTTAAGTAGTTTCTTTTACTTTATTTAAGTGATTGCATTTTTCTCGCATTGTGATGAAGATACTGTCCTCTTTGCTTTAGACGTGGCATACATGGAATGTTCCCCCTCCATTTGGCAGCCTTAAGTGGTTTTTCAGATTGCTGTAGGAAACTTCTTTCTTCTGGTGAGTGGAACCTTCACAGACAGATTATCCTCTTTTATGCTTCCCCCAAACTTCCTTCCATCCTGCTTTTGTAAAATTATATACAGATATGTCCAAGTATGGATCATTTATTAACCCCTCTTAGAAGATGTTGGGCCCTATAAGATTTTATTTTCTCTTCAACTTTGGGAAAGGTTTTATTTTTCTAGTGATTTCTTCTTTTCTCTTAGTTGGGGAATGGCATGTGGAATATTTCTGAAGTAGTCCCTTTATGTCTGGAAGCAAAATATCTTCATTTGCATGGTTCCTTTTTAAGAGCTAGTGACCAGTTTACAGTATCTTCTAGGTCTGAAATTTATACCATATTTAATTACTGTTTTAAAATACCACAGTCATAGTTTGAAACAAAACAGGATCAGTACTTTCTGTTAATATAAATATTACTATAAAGATATTTATTAAAGTGCATAGAAGTACTAAATATATGAGATTTTACTTTAAATAGTATTCTATTTGCATGTTACAAAAGTTGAACAAATTTCATATATTATTTAATACTTATGATTGCTGAAAGAATTATGGGAGTTTCTGGGGAGAATTGGCATATTATGAGGCAGACCCTTCTGAGTTTTTCTTAATGATACCTTTTTTTGCACCTTGGCTTTGCTGGGTCTTTGTTGCTGCGAGGGCTCCTTCCTAGTTGGGGAGGGCAGGGGCTGCCCCTTAGCTGTGGTGACGAGCTTCGTGTTGCGCTGGCCTCTCTCGGTGCACAGCACCGGCTCTAGGCGTGCCGGCTCCAGAGTGGTGGCTCCCGGGCTCCGGAGGGCAGGCTCCGTGGCTGTGGTGCTCGAGCTCAGTTGCCCTGCAGCGTGTGGGATCCTCCCGGGTCAGGGGCTGAACCTGCATCTTCTGCACCTGCAGGAGCATTCTTGACCACTGAGCCACCAGGGACGCCCTTAGTGACGTCTTCTAAGAGACGTAATCGTGTTCTGAGTGTTCTTAAGTGTATGCATGCCACAAGTGATCACATACCCCTTTATCTGTGAAAGAGAATTATTCTCTTCTCAGTGTTAGTAGTAATCCGCAGGTAGCAAAGGAAAAAGTTTACTAAGAAATCATTCATGGGGCGTCCCTGGCAGTCTGGTGGTTACTCCGTGCTTCTCAAGGCAGGGGGTGCGGTTTCTGTGCTGGTCTGGGAACTGAGATCCCACAAGCCGTGCAGCATGGCACACCCCGCCCCCCGCGACGTCCGTGTATCTTACAGTTTAGTATGTTCACAGATACATGACCATGGCTACAGTGGGTTTAGAACATTTTTCTACCACCCACACCCAGAGAAACTTCATTTGGCATCAGTTCCCCATTTCTCCCCCCCCCCAAGCCCTTAGTAATCAATAATCTACTTGCCATCTCTAAATTTACCTGGTAGGTTGTAAAGGTAAATCACCTAACGTGGTTTTGTGACTGGTTTTTCACTTAGAAATGTTCTGAAGAATCATCCAGTGTTATCAGTATGTATCAGTACTTTATTTCTTTTTATTGCTGAATAATATTCCATTGTATCCTATGACTTTTAAACAAGCACTCTAGCATTTGTTTTGAAAAACCTCCAGTCTTTTAGTGGTAATTTAAAAAATATATATTAATCCATTTTCAATTAATTTGTACCTATTTGTAAGTCATAGTTTTGGGTATGATGGGGTGTGATTTTTTTACATTGTTACTGTTAACGCTTTAACATAAAGTAACATGCATATAGTATTATGTAAGATGTATTCATTCTTGTAGGATTTGATATAGATACCCCAGATGATTTTGGCAGGACCTGTCTACATGCAGCTGCAGCTGGAGGGTATGTTAACAAAATTTTTACTTTTTTTTAAGAAAAATGTAGCTGATCATGGCAGGGTTTTTTGTTGTTGTTTTGTAAAATATAAGTCATAGTATTTTATTCACACTGACCTCATTTGAAAACATACTTTTATATTTACTTAAACCTACCAATTTCATCATAAAGTTATTGACGGTTGCATCTTCTCATTGTATTTTTCCTGGGTAGTAATTTGGAGTGCCTAAACCTTCTGCTGAATACTGGTGCAGACTTCAACAAAAAAGACAAGTTTGGAAGGTGAGCTGTGGTACAGTTCCTCTGTAGCTCCTGCTTAATGTTATTTGCTTAATGTTTTTCTCAAATTATTATTTGGCGTCTGTGTGTTAGTTGCTCAGTCATGTCCAACTCTTTGCAGCCCCATGGACTGTAGGCCACCAGGCTCCTCTGTCCATGGGATTTCCCAGACAAGAATACTGGTGAGGGTTGCCATTCCCTTTTCCAGGGAATCTTCCTGACCCGAGGCTCGAACCCATGTTTCCTGCATTACAGGCAGATTTTTTTTTACTGTCTAAGCCATGAGGGAAGTCCCTAATGACTTCCTTAATGAATTTCTTAATCTTGTTATTTGGCTTCTTGAGTTAACTAAAAAAAATTCACATCTTTTACATTGGGATCATGATTTGTTGGAAGATTCCAATAAGTAGATAACTTCTGAATATTCATTCTTACCCACAACCTTCTTCCAACTGGACCCCTGCCATAGCCCCAGTCTACCAGCCACAGCTTTACTTTATAAACGCTATGCACCTTTTATGATGTCATTCCTCCGCTTCCTTTATAGCTATGAAAATTTAAACCCATGCTCCCTAAACAGAAACTTACAAGAGCAGTGGTAGTTCTCCATTCCCTCATTCTTTCTTAGAGACTCTATGGCCTAGTTTTGGTTCCAAAGCACCAGGAGGGAGGAAACAGGTTACAAATGTGAACGCAGAGTCCCTGTGTCGTCACTCAGCCAATCCGCATTCTCGCTGTTCAGCCCCAGACCTCACTGTTGCTTGCATCTGTGACCAGTGATTAAAGCCACCGGGGTGTATTAGAGTGAGAATTGACCGAATGTCTGTTAGAACCATATAGGAAAGGGTGGAAGGCAGTTTGAAAAACAGCTGAGCGTGTTATAGTGTGTAGAGAAGTCTAATGTTGTACGTATACAACTTATGCAGTGTTATAAACCAGTGTTACCTCAGTAAAAAAAAAAAGAAAGAAAAAGAAAGGTGGCAATATGAGCAAAATTGTGTGTCAAGAGTTTGAGAATTATATCAGAGTATACGATAAGAGAGAGTATGTGTTGGAAGGAAATGTGTGAATATGTATCAGTGCCTGGGAATGGTATAGTGCAGAGGTCAGTAGAATCGCATGTGGTAGGGAATCAGAAGTGTGTGAGAGAAAAGTGAAAGCAACTGTCTGACCCCACCATTCTTTTGAGGAACAGACTGTTCCCATAAGCCTTCTGACTGAAGGAGCCAGTGACCCAGGAAATCAAAAATCACTTTGTCTTTGGAGTGCAATATTTTTATAGCTAATTTATTTTTTGTGAGTGTGCTTTTTCTTTTCTTTTAAAATCTATTTATTTTATGTACTTGGCTGTGCTGAGTCTTCCTGCTGCAGGCTCTCCTCCAGCGTGGGGAGCAGGGCTCCTCTCCAGCTGCAGGGAGTGGGCTTCGTGTTGCGGTGGCTTGTTGCGGAGCACAGGCTCTAGGGCATGCAGGTGTAAGCAGACTTCAATCCAGCTCACGTGAGTTAGCTTGTAGTACCTGAGGCACTGTATGCTACAGATAGGGCTTCTGAGTTTACAGGCTTGAAAATAATTCAGGATTAATTGCATCTTCAAAAATACTATTACTGTATTATACTATTATCCAATAAAGTAAAATAATTCTTCACTGTCATTTTCCCAGGTATATATTTTAGAAAACAATATGCCATGAAGACTCTGGACTAAATTCACCTTCACTTTTCTGTTTTCTTTCTTCTTCCTCTTTTTTTAAATGAAAAGTCATGAATCATTATGGTTTTGTAATCTAAATACAGAAACTCCTAAATTTAATAGCATTCTTTTTCATTTCAGTAACTGGAAAGAAATAAGCTACAAATGTTCCATCTCTAGTAATTAACACAGTATCCTAGCTCTTCAAAGTGATGAAAAATCTTCAAAACTGCATTTTTTGCTTGAGAAATCTGATATGACTGTGCAGCTTCCCATATAGTTGATATTACAGCATTCTTTTTAATACTTCCATATTTTTCTTACCATTTATTCCTCTACTGAGATGTAACAGAAGCTGCTACCTCCGTACTGTGAAACATTTGTATTAGTATAGGGGAAGCTTTGTTAAAATGAAAATTCTTCTCAGATTGCTGATGGTATTAGGGAGGAAGAAGAAAACAAGTTTTCAAGTTTTGGAGCAGAATATGCTCAAAAAACTGTAATCGTTACTGTCTGAGCTATGAAATGCTTTTAACTGTGTTTCTATCTTATTTTACATTCGTTTAACTGTGTTTCTGTCTTATTTTGTTTTCTTAGAGGCTCTCAGGCATCTTGGTTTCTCCTCCTAGCTTTCTGTCTGGCCCTTTCAAAGACTTATTATATGGCAGAAATCAACCTCCAACTTACTATAAATCAGTATTTATAACTGGGTGGATCAACTGTGCTCTTACTTCCTGGGGTGTGTCCCTGACTATTTTTTTCTTTTTTTTTAATTTGGGCAAAAAGATCTCCACTGCATTACGCTGCTGCCAACTGCAACTACCAGTGCCTGTTTGCTCTTGTGGGCTCAGGGGCAAGTGTGAATGACCTTGACGAGAGAGGATGCACACCCCTGCACTACGCAGCAACGTCAGACACAGATGGCAAGTGAGTGTCATGTGGTGAGAATGAAGGGTCGTTGGTTGCCATAGACCAGCACCTTCCAGACTTTCAGAGCAAATTTCTATTTCCTTTTTGTACTCTTTATTATTTCTTTCCCTGGGTGTTTAGTGTGGAAAATAAGTTGTTTTTATATTTGTTCTTAATCATAGTTATTACTGCCTGCTTCCACCAGCAACCTGCCTTACAAACTAATGAGGTGGTAGAAGAAGTATAGAGGTCCCTTTTTGTCCTCCCTTCCAAAAGCACATCTTAGTATCTATCACCTCCAAGCTTTTTCCACCTGACTTCTGCAGTGCTGAGTGTATCATAGGGAAAAGGAGAAGCAAGAGGTAGATGGACAGTGCCATCAGAAGATAGGGCAGAGATTGGAATACCAGTGTCCTTCAGAGGTAGAGCGTTCATATTCCCAAGGGATCTCTGTAAATGTGTGTTCAAATGGGGAGTAATTGAACTGGCAGAATTAGACACATAGTTAGTACTAAAAAGTACTTAAGTAAATTATGTAGATAGCGAATGAATAAATGTTGCCCAAGGATGCCTTAATAAAAACAAATGAGAGATTTATAAATTCTTTCATAATTAATATTCACCTGAAGTTGGTCAGATGTCTGTACCTTAATGTATATTGCCTTCTTGGAAGAAAATGAGCTCATTAGAGACAAAGAAGGTATCTTCAGGATCTGTGGTATTCCCCATGAGTCTGAGTCAGTGAAGGGTAGAAAATAAAAATAATAGTTTTGAGGGAAAGATTTTATAAAATATACTTCAAGGAAGTGCATTTAATAGAGATCTATTTCCTTATAAAAAGCATAACTTGATGTTATTCACAAATATTAATTTGTTACAAATTCTGTGACTAATTGCAAATCTCTTTTGTTATGTTGAATTTGTGGTTAAAATTCTAATCTTGAAAGCTCTAGTAAATATGCTATCGATGCTTTGTGTCTGCTGGTTTTGTATCTGCAGATTTGGGGAGCTGACTATATTCATTGTAGGGTTGTGTTCATTTTTTTTATAAGGGACTTGAGGGTTCATGGTCTTTGATATCCACAAGCACTCTTGCAACCAATCCCCCTTGGATACTGAAGAATGACTATATTTTCTTTTTGGAGAAATATATAATTTATACAGTTTCATATATATCAGAATAGTTAAATGTAGATAGTTTTTTAGAGAAGCTATAAATTATTTGAATTATGTTTTTGGGTAGTAGAGCTTTAAAGAAAATCTATGATAAACACTTTGTAAATCAGAAAGTGTTTGGGTAAACTTAGGTAAGTAGATTATTCTCTATTTTATAAATTTTGTAATTTCAAGATCTGATTTATAGGTTTTCCTAAAACAGATGATAGCTAAAATGACTATATCACATCAATAGTCCTTTACCACTGTTCCCATAAACTGCTTATTGGATGTTACCCAATGATGTACATAAATTCCCGTGAGGTCACATAGACACAGAGATCACCCGGTGGTCCTCCTGCCCTTAGACAGTTAAACCTGAATTCCTACACAAAAACATAAAAATGACAATGCTCAACCTATACTGTTTGAGATTTGTGGTTTTATTTTAAGCCAGTCTACTTTTTCTTTAGAACTGTACTTAGTACTAAAGTGAATTAAATTGTTAGTTTTCTTAACTAATATAAGCTGTTTTGAACAGTAGGCTAGAGGTATTTATTACTTAGACACTTGATTCTCAGTATCAATACAAGCAGCCTGATGTACTAGAAAGAGCATGAGCTTTATCCTAAAGACCCAGTTTAAGTGTTGAGGTCTTCATATTATCCTCTTTGGCCTGAGCAAGTAATTGTTAGGCAAAAACTTACTTATCTATAAAATTAGAATGAATCCTGAAAAAGTGAAAGTCTTAGTCACTCAGTCGTGTCCAACTCTTTGCGACCCCATGGACTATATATAGACCTCCAGGCTCTTCTGTCTGTGGAATTCTCCAGGCAGGACTACTGGAGTGGGTTGCCATTCCCTTCTCCAGGCGATCTTCCCAACCCAGGGATCAAATGCAGGTCTCCTGCACTGCAGGCAGATTCTTTACCGTGTGAGCCACCAGAGAAGCTAGATTCTTTACCACACATGGCCTCAGTTTTCCCCACAATTCTGAGAAGTGTAGGCTTCATTCTCAGAATTGTGGGGAAAACTGAGCCCATGTGTGTTAAAGAATCTAGCACTGTTTTTGGAGCCTCTCTCTTATTTTTAAACTATCAGAATCCCTGAGGTCTTGTCTAACACCATCATTTATTAACTCTGATTTGTTTCCTGGGAGCCTCTGGAAGCTCTACGCCACAGTAACCACAGAGTACCAGAGGCATTCTCTCAGCAAGTTTTGGAGGCTTACATAATAGAATTAAAGGGTTGGTTTATTTTTTCAGATTCCAAGGCTATAAATCCCAGGAATAGGTTAGGTAATAATAAAAGAATCTGGAATAATTCATTCTTCTGCCAAAGCCAGAGTGAAATATTTTCTAAAAAGAGAAACAAATTCCCAATGGCTTCAAATACTGTTAGTAGTAATGTGTGTCTGTTGGTTTCCTTCTTTAATGATTGATAATGTCCTGTTACCCTCCGCAGGGAACGTTGTATACACTGTGGGATTTTTGACTTGCTGCCATTGGTTCTCTGTTTCCAAAGTGACAAATACTAACTTCTTATAATTAATGTACAGTTAATAGCACAATTCTCCTCTCTGTGTGTCCCTCTGTCTTCAATTTCCATCAGTGCTGGAAAAATACATGCCATCATTTCTACTCACCCTGCTAGTTGTGCCCATCATCCTGATGCCTGCAATCACTATAGGCAGTCAGACTTAGCAAACAAAAGCATTAAATGTATTCAGTACTTATAAACAAAACTCTCTTTGCCATTTGAACAGAAATAGGGCTGGCTATGAGCACAAGGGTGAGGACCTGGGGCTGAGGGTGCTTATTCTGGTTACATATAAGGAAGAAGTACTCATTGCTTTTCTTCTGTGATAACCACCAGTAACACAGGTATTTCCATAAATTTATGTAGATTGTTTCATGTCCCTCATAGTGTCATCGGGAGAAGGCAATGGCAAACCACTCCCGTACTCTTGGCTGGAAAATCCCATGGACAGAGGAGGCTGGTGGACTACAGTCCATGGGATCGCTAAGAGTTGGACACTACTGAGCGACTTCATTTTCACTTTTCACTTTCATGCATTGGAGAAGGAGGTGGCAACCCACTCCAGTGTTCTTCCCTGGAGAATCCCGGGGACAGGGGAGCCTGGTGGGCTGCCGTCTGTGGGGTCGCACAGAGTCGGACACAACTGAAGCGACTCAGCAGCAGCAGCAGCAGAGTGTCATCAGAGTTACAGACCTACTATATATCTGTCAGTAGCCTTTTCTGTGTTCGTGTGGTTGTAGATACATGTGTTTATGAATACATAGATATATTTCACTATAAGATACACTTTAGTGGAGATAGATTTTCACAGAAATGAAATCATATTTTGACTTCTAATAGTATTGGGTATTTTCGCCTGTTTTGAACCTTATATAAGTGGAATCATACATTCTTCTTGGAACTTGTATAATCCTTACGTTTATTTCTAAGTATTTCATATTTTTACTGCCAAAATAAATCTTGTTTTTAAATTTCCTTTTGCTATGAAATAGAGAAATACATTTGACTATTGTATACAACTTTGCATTCAGCAGCCTTTTTAACTGTTCTGGTTATGCGTGTAGGACAGCATTAGATTTGATACCTGCACTGTCATTGCTGTGAGACCTTGGGTAGGTTACTTAAACTCTGTGCATTTCATCTGTGAAGTGGGAGTAATAGTCTGACCTAACAACATGGCACTTCAGTTATTCAGTTCAGTTCACTCGCTCAGTCATGTCCGATTCTTTGCGACCCCATGAATCGCAGCACGCCAGGCCTCCCTGGCCATCACCATCTACCAGAGTTCACTCAAACTCACATCCATCGAGTCAGTAATGCTATCCAGCCATCTCATCCTCGGTCATCCCCTTTTCCTCCTGGCCTCAGTCCCTCCCAGCATCATTCTTTTCCAATGAGTCAACTCTTCACATGAGGTGGCCAAAGTACTGAGTTTCAGATTTAGCATCATTGCTTCCAAAGAAATCCCAGGGCTGATCTCTTTTAGAATGGACTGGTTGGATCTCCTTGCAGTCCAAGGGACTCTCAAGAATCTTCTCCAACACCACAGTTCAAAAGCATCAATTCTTCGGTGCTCAGCTTTCTTCACAGTTCAACTCTCACATCTATACATGACCACTGGAAAAACCATACCCTTGACTAGATGGACCTTTGTTGGCAAAGTAATGTCTCTGCTTTTGAATATGCTGTCTAGGCTGATCATAACTTTCCGTCCAAGAAGCAAGCATCTTTTAATTTCATGGCTGCAGTCACCATCTGCAGTGATTTTGGAGCCCCCCAAAATAAAGTCTGTCACCGTTTCCACTGTTTCCCCATCTATTTGCCATGAAATGATGGGACCAGATGCCATGATCATAGTTTTCTGAATATTGAGCTTTAAGCCAACTTTTTTACTCTTCTCTTTCACTTTCATCAAGAGGCTTTTTAGTTCCTCTTCACTTTCTGCCACAAGGATGGTATCATCTGCAAATCTGAGGATATTGGTATTTCTCACAGCAATCTTGATTCCAGGCTGTGCTTCATCCAGCCCAGTGTTTCTCATGATGTACTCTGCATATAAGTTAAATAAGCAGGATGATAAATAAAGCCTTGACTGACTCTTTTTCCCTATTTGGAACCAGTCTGTTGTTCCATGTCCAGTTCTAACTGTTGCTTCCTGACCTGCATACAGATTTCTCAAGAGGGAGATCAGGTGGTCTGGTTTCCCATCTCTTTCAGAATTTTCCACAGTTTATTGTGATCCACACAGTCAAAGGCTTTGGCTTACTCAATAAAGCAGAAGTAGATGTTTTTCTGGAACTCTCTTGCTTTTTCCATGATCCAATGGATGTTGGCAGTTTGATCTCTGGTTCCTCTGCCTTTTCTAAATCCAACTTGACCATCTGAAAGTTCACAGTTCATGTACTGTTGAAGCCTGGCTTGGAGAATTTTGAGCATTACTTTGCTAGCGTGTGAGATGAGTGCAATTGTGTGGTAGTTTGAGCATTCTTTGGCATTGCTTTTCTTTGGGATTGGAATGAAAACTGGTCACAGTCCTGTGACCACTGCTGATTTTCCAAATTTGCTGGCATATTGAGTGTAGCACTTTCATAGCATCATCTTTTAGGATTTGAATTAGCTCAACTGGAATTCCATCACCTCCATGAGCATTGTTTGTAGTGATGCTTCCTAAGGCCCACTTGACTTTGCATTCCAAGATGTCTGGCTCTAGGTGAATGATCATACCATCATGATTATCTGGGTCATGAAGATCTTTTTTGTACAGTTCTGTGTATTCTTGCCACCTCTTCTTAATATCTTCTGTTTCTGTTAGATCCATACCATTTCTGTCTTCTGTTGTGCCCATCTTTGCATGAAATGTTCCGTTGGTATCTGTAATTTTCTTGAAGACAGCTCTAGTCTTTCCCATTCTATTGTTTTCCTCTATTTCTTTGCGTTGATCACTGAGGAAGGCTTTCTTATCTCTCCTTGCTGTTCTTTGGAACTCTGCATTCAGATGGGCATATCTTTCCTTTCCTCCTTTGCTTTTTACTTCCTTTCTTTTCACAGTTATTTGTAAGGCCTCCTCAGACAACCATTTTGCCTTTTTGCATTTCTTTTTCTTGGGGATGGTCTTGATCCCTGCCTCCTGTACAGTGTCACGATCCTCTGTCCATAGTTCTTCAGGCACTCTTTTTATCTGATCTGATCCCTTGAATCTGTTTGTCACTTCACTGTATAAATCTAAGGGATTTGATTTAGGTCATACCTGAATGGTCTAGTGGTTTTCTCTACTTTCTGAATTTGGCAATCAAGACTTCATGATCTGAGCCACAGTCATCTCTTGGTCTTGTTTTTGCTGACTTTATAGCGCTTCTCTATCTTTGGCTGCAAAGAATAGAATCATTCTGATTTCGTTATTGACCATCTGGTGATGTCCATGTGTAGAGTCTTCTCTTGTGTTGTTGGAAGAGGGTGTTTGTTATGACCAGTGCGTTCTTTTGACAAAACTCTATTAGCCTTTGCCCTGCTTCATTCCATATTCTAAGGCCAAATTTTCCTGTTACTCCAGGTCTTTCTTGACTTCCTACTTTTGCATTCCAGTCCCCTATAATGAAAAGACATCTTTTTGGGTGTTAGTTTTAAAAGGTCTTGTAGGTCTTCATAAAACCATTCCACTTCAGCTTCTTCGCATTACTGGTCGGGGCATAGACTTGGATTATTGTGATATTGAGTGGTTTGCGTTGGAAACGACAGAGATCATTCTGTCATTTTTGAGATTGCATCCAAGTACTACCTTTTGGACTCTATTGACTATGATGATGACTCCATCTCTTCTAAGGGATTCTTGCCCACAGTAGTAGATATAATGGTCATCTGAGTTAAATTCGCCCAGTCCAGTCCATTTTAGTTTACTGATTCCTAAAATGTTGACGTTCACTCTTTCCATCTCCTGTTTAACCACTTCCATTTACCTTGATTCATGGACCTAACTTTCCAGGTTCCTATGCAGTATTGCTCTTTACAGCATCGGACTTTACTTCCATGACCAGTCACACCCACAGCTGGGTATTGTTTTTGCTTTGGCTCCATCCCTTCATTCTTTCTGGAGTTATTTCTCCACTGATCTCCTCTAGCATGTTGAGGTAGAGTGTCATATGATATAGAGAATCAAAGTTGCCTAAACAGTACTGATGCATCAGGATGAGCCATAGTTGCTGAACTCTGGTCAGTGCCTGTCTTACGTGTGCACTGGCTGTGGTGTGTCCCTGGGGTCAGGGAGGGTTGGAGGCCTCTGCTGCCGGTGCCACATGCCCTGCCGTGGGGCACACTCCCCCCGCCAGGGCTCTGGCCATGGAGCACCTGCGTTGCATTCAGTCCAGAAAAAGCGGTCGGAGTCGCAGTGGTGGAGGAAGAGTGGGAGAAATTTAAATGGTTTGAGCATCTCCCCAGTTTAAATTACATGCTTGATTGGGAACAAAATATTTAATTTGTCTAACACATGAAGAAAACAAAGTATTTAACAGTGAGTGTGATTTATTACTAAAGTATTTAGCCACAAATATTCCTCCAGATTTTTCATAGTTAATTTTAGGGGAAGGAGGAGATACTTAGCCATGAATATTCCTCCAGATTTTGCATATATATAGTTAATTTTAGGGGAATGAGGGTTTCATAGAAAATTTTCCTTTCTTAATTTTCTGAGTTTTATAAAATGAGCATGTGTTAACTAACAGTGAGAAAGTGAGGATCTTTGCCTTCTCAATTGCAAGTCAAAAGTAAAGTCTAGATTTTCAAAATTAAGCAGTTTTGTGGTTCGGTATTTTATAGACACCCAGGTTACAGTGTCACTAACTCATTAACCCATGTGCTGATGCATTTGTAGCAAGGAAAGAACACTTGAAGAAAAGACACAAGGTCTAGTCCTTGCTTCTAACCAAAAGCTTGGCAGCAAGTGATTTACTTTTCCTGAATGTCAGTAATTTTTTCATTTGTTAAAGATAATGCTTACAAAGTAGTTATGAAAATTCATACTGCTTTAGCAAAATTTGAAAGGCATGGCAATAGAAGTAATTTTATAGTTGTAAATCAACTTTTAGTCTTTGTTTTCCTGGAGGAGACAAGTCATCTAATAATGTAAAGGTAAACTATTAAATACTATGATAGGAACTTCTGCACATATTATGGTTGAATTATTTCAGACCATTTAATGCTGTATACTTCCAATTAGTCACGGTAAGTAGTACTTTGAGACTTGCCCTCCTACTTCAGAATGTAAGCATGAACTACCTACTTGTTTCTCTTTCCTTAAATGAATCTTTTTTTCCCCTGTACTCATGTATCAGCAAGTTATCTTAAAATAGTTTGTTCCACTGATAGAATCTGCCTTGTATTCAAGTCTTGGTAAGGAGAACTGTTTCTGTTTATCATTCACATCTAGAAAACTTGATTAAAGATAGAAAGATATGCCCTTGAGTGAAATGTTTGTACTTTTAAAGCAGACTTAATAAAAAACATTAATGGTGTTTAAATTATTTAGTTGAATTTGTACCTCCATTTGTAAGATGAATAAACAGAAGCCATTTCACCATACAAGTTGAAGAAACTATTTGTCCAAGGTGGATGGTATCAAACTAACTCTAGAGATAAATCTTTTAATTTCTAATTCAGTACTCTTTTTTTGGCTGTAGTAACAATAACATTTATCAAAATTATAACAAATTGTGAATCTTAAAGTCCTTTGAAAATTACTTTCTTCATAGTGTGATAGCACAGGAATAAAGTGTATTTCCTGTGAGAAGATCTTTCTTGTTACCTGTATACCAGCTGTGCATTTTCCCCACACTTTCCAGGTCTCTAGAGCAAGATCTCTGAATTCTGATCTTCGTTTTGGGAGGTATTTCTACATCCTTTCTTGAGCTTCCTAATGAGATATCATACTTATTCTGTGGTCCAGATAGATTGGATGCTCCCACCCCTGGGAGTCTAATCTGTCAAACACTGACTAGGCTGACTAGTGTCGTGGATGGACAAGCTGTGGATAAAGAAGATTCTCTTATGAACATTTCATTTGTAGTTTTATGATACTTACAGTCAGTGTCATTTAAATGATAAATTTATGTAGTGTAGGTATATTTATCATTTTTACATTATTCAAGTATAAGAAAAATTGCCAGTTTTGAGTTTGTTTTTATCATTAGTTAAAATGCAGGATTTAGAATTTTGAATTATGTCTTACTGTAATAGGTGCCTGGAATACTTATTAAGAAATGACGCAAATCCAGGGATCCGGGACAAGCAAGGATACAATCCGTTCATTATTCAGCTGCATATGGTCACCGTCTGTGTCTTCAGCTGGTAAGAATCCTGAGTTCTTGTGGAAGGACCAGTGTGAGTTTATGTTCTAATAATGTAATGACAATGAGAATAAATGAATCAAGAAATAACTGTCTTATAATATCTTTAGAATCCGTTTCCATCTTAAATTCACACTTGCCTCATTAAGCTTTCTTTCATTCCCTACTCCCTTTCACAGAGAAGGGGGACAGAAAGAAATTAGATCTCTGGAGAGGTCTCCTTGTGTCCTTCCCTTAGAAACTCCTATGCCCACCTAACATTCACTGCCCCTGCCTCATGAAACATTTTCCAAAAGGCATTAAAGAACCATAACTTTGTCACATGTGAGAAATCCACGTCCCTGTGAGAAGATTTCCCCCCGCATGTTTAGGAGTTCTGAAAGGCCCAGTCTGCTAGCAGTCTGTCCTAAAAAGGGAGACTCATCTGCTGCAGTGGAACTTTTCATTTCCCATGTGGTCTCATTCCTGAATGTATACAACATTCACCCAACTCAGCCAAACCAAAAGGCAAGTTAAATGATTCTCAGGTGTGGGGTACATGCCTCATGTTATGGGTTTCTTCATTTAAGTTTACTTATAAATTAACATTGCTTTCCTTAAAGGGGGAGTAAAATTCAAGAAGGGTGGGTATCAAAAAGAAAAAGGAGGTTGTCATACTCAATATAGCATTTAGAACCCTGCTACAGAAATACTGTTTCCTTAGGTTAGTATGGCATTTCTAGACTAAAATCTGAGACCCTTGTATATAGATTTTTGGTCTATTGTACAGTTGTTTACTTAAAAGACTATAAATTTTTGGAGGCAAAGCACAAGTTCAGAAGGGAATTTAACAAAGCCATAGGTAAGTAAAGACATGTAGTTTGCATTTATCTCTTTTACTATATATGACTGCTTCTTCAACTCAATATTTTTATTTTAAATTTTATTTCAGATTGCAAGTGAAACTCCTTTAGATGTTGTAAGTATTAATCAGTTTTCCCACTACTATACAGAGTATTTAAGTATTTGCTCTCACTTGAACTGGAGCCTGTCTGACACATTCCTGGGAACAAAGATGGTGAAATCATGTTTGTGAAGGAGGAGGAGGGCGGTGGTTCTTACTTGGTGGCAGTTAAATAGCATTTCTGTCAAAGTCGGAGTTTGTAGCCATTTCCTCAAAACTCTTAGTGTGTGGTCCAGATTTTCAGGTTAATCCATTCTGTAAGGTTTCTGAGTTTAGTTTTCATAATGTAATGTTTTGGGTTTTTTAAGTTCATGTTTAAGTATCCACTTGTACTCTAAAAATGGATTTGAACTTGGGGGAGGGGGACCAGGAATAACTGCTATGGTATGTCTAAAAGTGCCATTTCTGACATTTAAAATTCTTTTCTTTCTTAGTTAATGGAAACATCGGGAACAGACATGCTGAATGATTCAGACAATAGAGCAACAATAAGCCCTTTACACTTGGCTGTAAGTACTGCCTTCACAGCCAAGTTGATGGCTGGTTTACTGAAAATAGCTCATACCTGTTTGTGTTGACTCAAACTAGGACCCAGAACTTTGGATCCTGGTGTTGATGGTCGTAGAATTAAAGCTGTAAGAACTTGCTTAATACAGAGAATTCTTTAATGTGCTTTTGTTTGTTTGTCTTTAAAAAAAAGGAGGGGGGGGATGAGTTTAATTTCCCCCAGACCTGCTCTAAGGAGAGACTATGCCTGAGATGTAAACTTTAAAATGACCCGCCTTAGTGGAATGGCTTTGCATTCTTAAGCAGATAATACAAGAACAATAATTTCTGTGGCATTTCTACAACATTTTGCTTACTTTGTGATTTTAGGGGTGGTAAGTGTGTGTTCACTGGTCCTTCGGTTGCTCGTGCTATAGGATTTAATTTCGTGATTTTCTAGCTTCACTAATGTCCATCACTAAGAGGAGAAGGTTAGGAGAGAGTGTGACAATTAAGTCATATAGAGGAATGAATTACCTTACGGATTTCAAGCAGGGCTCAGTCTCATTCTTCTGTGCTGAAAGAAGAATTATTTTGAAACACAGCATGTTGTGGGAGGTGGGGGCACTTTGAGAGTCAGGAGAATTGGGCACTGTCACTGTTTGTGAGACCTCTGGTTTCAGGTGCAGTAAACTGTTTAAGGGTCTATACTTACTGTGTGTCACTAAAAGTTCAGTGACCCATTTGTTTCCTCTCACAAATACTATCATTTTTTGTCTTAATATCCTTCTGGCGTATTTTCTGACTCTGACACTGACACGTGTACATTGAATTTCCTGCCTTCTCTTTCTGCCCCTTTCTCCCCTCCTGTGGTCTAAATAACTAAGAAGACGTGCTGAAACTCCTTGCTTCCTTGCCCTTTGGGTCTTTGGAAATACTATCTACTCTTCTAGACCTGCGTGGTAAATAAGTCATCGGGAAGTGCAAAGCCAGCATGGAGAAAATAGCCATTTTACTGTGGGTGGCAAGAGCTGATGTCCGGGCAGATGACTAGGCAGTTCTTCTGCACTGTTACCATCACTCTCACAGTAATAGCACCTCATCTCTTACACACTTACTGGGTGCCAGACTAAGCACTTTGTCAAGTTTTTGAATACATTATCTCAGAAAGCTTAGTTCTTTTAACTAGTTATTTTACTCCATGGCTATTGTGAATAGTGCTGTTATGAACAGGGATGTGCCAAATAGTATTTTTAAGCTGAAATGGAAACAATTTTGTGATTATTATAATCAACTTCAGTGAAATGTGGTTAGACCACCACTTTGGTATTTTGTATCTGTCCCTAGGTGGTTTTCAGAAATCACCTAAGTGATTTTTTTCCTACCAAACTCCCAATCCGGGACAGCTTGTTGCAGTGAAAACACACCGGCCTGAGGGCTGAAGAAATTGGCCTTGGTCCTGCCTTCGCACATGCTAGACACCCAAGCCCCTGTCCTAACCCAGTCAGAGGCGCCGTGAGGACAGGAGCCCTGTGCACACCATCCTGGCCTCTAGCTGTCCTTTCAGTGGCGCCATTTTATTGGCCTGACATGAAGAACAAGCCTAGAGGTGATCCTCAGATAGCAGAGCTCAGTGGTCTCCAGTGACTTCACCCTGAAGGAGTCAGAAACATCAAGAGATCAGGAAGGCCCAGAGCAGCTTTATCTCCTGCTGGTCCTTTGTGACATTTCCCACAAGAAGTAGCTTAACAGCCCTTTGATACAGTGTGGGGCCCTCTTTCTAGCTAAATACCTCTTTTTTAGAAGCAAGTGATATTTAGCACAAACATGGTAGGATTTTATATTTTTCAATTCTAAATGAAAAGTTCACATGAGATTATTTACAGTTTTGCCTGTATGTGCTAAGCTACAGGTCTGAACAGTATCAAAAAATTACTTGTTCCTTGTCTAAAAGGGGTGACATGAGTGAACAAAGACAGGCCTTCCCTACCAGAACCATCTTTGTTGCCTTTATGTCCTGCTCAGTGTCCAGTCCAATAAGCATGATAGATGTTCAGTTGACATGTTGGTTTTGAAGTGAATTCTCTGGAGAGCCCCTTTTTCAGATTGTGTAAAGAGGGAGTTTCAGACAAATCTTAAAATCTTCTTGCTCTGCTGAGCTCTAGGACAGTGCCTAGCACCTAGCAGTTATTCCAGCAGGGCTCAGTTTAAATATTTTTGAAAAGAAGATTTTTATTTGAAATATGGCACCTTGTAGGATAGGGTCATCATCTGACTTTGAGAAATCACAGGGCTCAGGTGCTGGCTGAGCTTCAGTTGCTGCTCTCTCGTGATTGAGGCGCAGTAGCATTCTGCCAGGGTGAAGTGGGGCCCTGAACTATGATGAGGAGCTTGGGCTTTGGAATCAGACACTCAGAGCGAAGTCTTCCTTAGAGCCCACGTCACACATCACAGAGTGTCTGCCATAAACCAGATGTTGTATACTCATGAAAACATCGCCTGTCATTGAACTTGTATTATCTGTGGAATACTCATCCCTAACACTGCAGCCTACTAATTGATTATTAGAAAAATTTTAGTTAACTTTCTTAATTATCAATACAGAAGTTTTGGTCATCTTAAATACAATGATGTGAAGACAAGTTTGCTTACTCCTTTATGTTCTAGGGTTTCTAAGAATTTGGTCAGTCTAAATATCTGTATTATTTTAATTTATATTTCTGTTTGTTCCCAGGCCTATCATGGTCACCATCAAGCCCTGGAAGTGTTAGTACAGTCTTTGTTAGATCTTGACGTGAGAAATAGTAGTGGAAGAACGCCCTTGGACCTTGCGGCATTTAAGGGCCATGTAGAATGTGTGGATGTTCTCATTAATCAGGGAGCCTCAATTTTAGTCAAAGATTATATTTTGAAGAGAACACCTATACATGCAGCAGGTATGCCAAAGACTATGAACGGTTTTATTTACCACGTTTCATCTAATACTCTCTTCTTTTTCACTTTCTTGTATATTATACTCCCGGTAATTGTTTTAAACATTTTGACTGTAAAAATTCTAATGATCCTACTCTCAGGGAAGAGACAACAGCAAGATTATATCACTTTTTAAAAAATATTATCTACTTTAGAAATTGGATAATACTCTAACTTTTGAAGTACTTTATCAGCAACACCAAAAAAGCACAATACATTTTTACTTCATTTTGATGGAAATTATCTTGGATTGGTATGTGCTTTCATTTAACAACTGATATTTTTTTTTACTGTACCAGAGGTACTACATTAAACATTTAATCAGACAGGAGTTACAAAGTGTCTGCCGTGTGAGAACTACTTCACGGAGTGTTTTGTGATGTTGTGGATTTGTGAAAACGGAAAGCCACGTAACTCTGCCACTGTGACGACTCGGTACTCTCTGTGTATCACCACAGATAGAGAGTCATCACTCTCTACAGGAATTACTACACGGCAGTGTTCATTTTAAATAACAGATTCAAGACTGATATAGGTGAAGTTCTAGTCGAGTATTTTTCTCATCCCCAATACTCTGTACACTCATCAGTAGCTAGCTACTGTGTACTGAGTGTCAGTGAATCAGTTTAAAAACAAAAAAAAAGATGGGACTAAACCGAATTCCTTGAAGCATCCAGAAGGATCACATCTAAAATCAGGAAAGAAGGAGACCTTTCACTATCAGGGATAAAAATATTTCCCAGATGCCCTTCAGACTTCTGGACATCTCAGTGGGCAGAGCTTGAAAGCAGCCATTGGCAAAGGAGACTGTGACTGACCTGTCTGATCATGGTGTCACCCCGTGTCTGGAGGCAGGCTGCCCTCCCGAAGTACATTGCCACCACCAGAGCGCAATATCACATGAGCATTTTCCTTCTTGTTTAATTCAATGAGTAGTCTGAAATTATATCAAGAAAATGTGGTTTAAGATGGCCGTTTTCTACTTTATCATTATATATGTATATATAATTGCTAAAATTTATAAATATCCCTTACAGCAACAAATGGTCATTCGGAATGCTTACGGCTACTAATAGGAAATGCCGAACCACAGAATGCAGTAGACATTCAAGATGGAAACGGACAGTAAGTTTTCATCATTTTTTAATTAGTTTTAGGATCTAAGACAGATTTTCTGTCTTCATAATTTTGCCCCTATTTTGGTAAGTCTGGCATAGTGTGTTAACTGAGCAACGTCCAATACAGCTTTTTAAGTCTACTTTAAAGCTGAGTCACAGAAAGACTTGTTTAGAAAGCAGGCCAGCTCAGTGTGCTCTCACGGGCAAGGTCTCAGTGGTGACGGAGCTGTTCCTTTTGTTGCCCAGGACTCCTCTGATGCTGTCTGTGCTCAACGGGCACACAGACTGTGTGTACTCACTGCTCAACAAAGGCGCGAACGTCGATGCCAAAGACAGGTGGGGAAGGACGGCCCTGCACAGAGGGGTAAGCAGAAGCGTTCTTTCCTGAAAGTTTTCATGACCTCATTTCACCTACAACTGAACAAGGCTGTGTTTATATTTTTCTTCAGTAAATTTTTACCAAGTAATCTTTACTGTTTGTTTCATTGTCTCAGGTTTTGAACTCTGATTTTAAGTAACCACAAAGCACAACTTAATCCAGAGAAAGATAATATTGAAACAAAATTTAAAACCCTAAAATCTTGAATAGTCTTACACATTTTTTTCCTTTTCTTTCTTGCACATTTTTAATCTTAACTTTTTCACCTTTGAAATATTTTCATTCAATTAAAAGGCCTTTTTTCCTAGTTTTCATATTACTCTTATTTTGAAAAAATCACCACTGTAACTCAAGCCACTTTCAAAAAAGGTACTCAGAATATGATGAATGCCCTGACTGGTGAGAGGGCATGGGGAGTATGGACCTGAAAACCCCTAGCTGGCTATCGCTGGCATGCAGTGCCCAGCATGGTGTGCTCACTGGCACGAACTTTCCTTTCAGGCAGTCACAGGCCATGAAGAGTGTGTGGATGCATTGCTTCAGCATGGTGCTAACTGCTTGCTTCGAGATAGCAGGGGCCGGACACCAATACACTTGTCAGCTGCCTGTGGACACATCGGTGTTCTGGGAGCCCTTCTGCAGTCAGCAGCATCTGTGGATGCAAGTCCAGCCATGGTGGACAATCACGGATACACAGCACTCCACTGGGCCTGCTACAATGGTTAAGTACACAGACAGACCCGCGTCCCTGCCCGCTGCGTCGTATACCACAGAGAGACAGCTAACTGTAACGCATTCTGACTTCATGAGAATGTGTCACATTCTAGACTGGCATCTGCGTATGGTTTCTGAGCACTCTGCAAGTTAAGATCCTTATATCAACAGTAGCACGTATGTTCAGCATTTTAAGAGAATGAAGTCCTGGTAGAATAGATCATAGAAATAGAAACTAGAAACTTTTGGATACTTTCACAGTCAAGTGAACTTGGCTGCATGGTTATGACAGACTTAGCTTCCAGGAGAATGATTGTCACCATTAGTCCTTTTACAGATAATCTCACCAAAGGTCAGTGACAGAAGTATAAAGCTATTTTTAAAGGACAGAAGTTAAAAACAGGATTTGGCTTTTGAAAAGTCACTAAAATAATTTAAGTAACAGCCCTTTGAGAGATTTGCTCTTCTTAGATAACAGTTGACTATATTATGTATGTGTAAAACATCAGTTCTGTCAAAATGTGTGCTTAGGGTATTATCAAGTACATGAAGGATTTTTTATTTGTTGTTTTGAATTTCAATGTAGCATTCAAGTTATTGTTAGTCATAAGAACATATCTACAAAACTAGCTGGCAATTCTAAGAACTTTCCCTCAAAATGTACAGAAAATAGAAATTACCTCTTTATATAATATCCACTTGCTTAAAAAAATAAATGTAGTGGCTGTTCTAAACTTCAGCTAACTGCCTTGCCACAGAGGAGGCGTCTATCTTTTTGTAATACACTGTTTCACGTGATTCTTTTACTGGGAACCATTTTAAGAAATAATTGTTGAGTTGCAGTAAAAGAAGAGAAATATGAATCTTGCAAAGTTACATTAGTAATTTAAACATTTTCATGAGCATTTTCTAGATATACTATTTTAATTTTCATATTAATCCTTGTATCAGAATTGAGAGCTCTATTCTTTTGTTCTGAGAAAGCATTGCTCTCTTCTTGAGGATTGACCACATATGGTCATTTTGCAACTCTGAATATTGATTGCTGTTGTTTAGTCGTGTGTGACTCTCTGCGACCCCATGGACTGCAGCATGCCAGGCCTCCCTGTCCATCACCATCTCCCGGAGCTGGTTCAAACTCATGTCCATCGAGTCAGTGATGCCATCCAACCATCTCATCCTCTGTCTTCCCCTTCTTCTCCCGCCTTCAGTCTTTCCCAGTGTCAGGGTCTTTTCTGATGAGTCAGCTCTTCACATCAGGTAGCCAGAGTATTTGAGCTTCAACTTCAGCATCAGTCCTTCCAGTGAATATTCAGGATTGATTTCCTTAAGGGTTAACTGGTTTGATCTCTTTGCAGTGCAAGGGACTCTCAAGAGTCTTCTCCAACACCACAGTTCAAAACTTCTTTGATGCTCAGCCTTCTTTATGGTCCAACTCTCACATCCATACATGACTACTGGAAAAACCATAGCTCTGACTAGACAGACCTTTGTCAGCAAAGTAATGTCTCTGCTTTTAATATACCGTCTAGGTTGGTCATAGCTTTTCTTCTGAGAAGCAAGCATCTTTTCATTTCATGCCTGCAGTCGCCATCTGCAGTGAGTTTGGAGCCCCCCAAAATAAAGTCTGACACCGTTTCCACTGTTTCCCCATCTATTTGCCATGAAGTGATGGGACCAGATGCCATGATCTTCCTTTTTTGAACGTAAGCCAGTTTTTTCACTCTCCTTTTTCACCTTCGTCAAGAGGCTCTTTAGTTCCTCTTTGCTTTCTGCCATAAGGGTGGTGTCATCTGCATATCTGAGGTTATCAATATTTCACCTGGCAATCTTGATTCCAGCGTAAGCTTCATCCCGGCAATTCATGTGATGTACTCTGCACAGAAGTTAAATAAGCAGGGTGACAGTATACAGCCTTGATGGACTCTTTTCCCGATTTTCAACCAGACCTTTGTTCCATGTCCAGTTCTAACTGTTGCCTTTTCACCTGCATACAGGTGTCTCAGGAGGGAGGTAAGGTGGTCTGGTATTCCTGTCTCTTTAAGAATTTTCCACAGTTTGTTGTAATACACACGGTCAAAGGCTTTAAGCGTAGTCAGTAAAGCAGAAGTAGATGTTTTTCTGGAATTCTCTTGCTTTTTCTGTGATCCAGCAGATGTTGGCAATATGATCTCTGGTTCCTCTGCCTTTCTAAATCCATCTTGAACATCTGGAATTTCTTGGTTCAAGTACTGTTGAAGCCTAGCTTAGAGAATTTTGAGCATTATTTTGCTAGTGTGTGAGATGAGCACAATTGTGGAATAGTTTGAGCATTCTTTGGCCTTGCATTTCTTTGGGATTGGAATGAAAACTGACCTTTTCCAGTCCTATGGCCACTGCTGAGTTTTCCAAACTTGCTGGCATATTGAGTGCAGCACTTTCACAGCATCATCTTTCAGGATTTGAAATATCTCAGCTGGAAATCCATCACCTCCACTAGCTTTGTTCATAGTGATGCTTCCCTAAGGCCCACTTGACTTCACATTCCAGGATGTCGAGCCTAGGTGAATGATCACACCATCACTATATTGATGGTACCATGGAAAACTTGAATAGTTAAATATATTGCTAATTCAAAAGCTTAGTCAGTTTCTTTTTTTTTTTTTTTTTTACTATACCAGATCTTTAGCCAGAGCAGGTTTGAAACTATAAAAACCTTTGGATTTCAACTCTTCCATTGCATTACAGTGTAATTTGACATCTTACAAGTATAGGGAAAATCAAATAGGAGTAAGACATCTAGAGATGGGAAATGTATTTAAGAAATCAGTGAGATAAAACTATTTTGAAGCAGACTTTTATTGCCTTTTTTTTTTTTTTTATCAGTGAGAATTAGCTCTTGGAAACATCATACAGTAAGGTATTTTTCCTCAGGTAGAGCATTTAGTTGTAAAAATACTGTTGTAACTGTCCTTTGGAGCGTTGGTATTTATTATTATAACATTCCTACCAGGTCCTTCTGGAGAACATGGTTTTCTTTAAGTGAGTTCCCTACTCCATCACTGCTGAATTTAGCCTCTATAAGCACATTGTGTGCAAGACAAAATTTTGCCCAAACTACATGCTGGGTTGCCATTTAAAGATTATAACAGATGTGTCTAATTTCCAGGCTCTAGTAGAATTGGTAATGATTCTGAATTGAGCTGGAAGGAATTAGATGTGTGTTGCCTGTATGTACAGAGAATGTAAAGGCAGTGTAAAATTAATACCATATTTATAGCCAAAAGGCTATTTTATAATTTTGGCATTCTGAGAGTAGAATATGTAAATAGTTTTACTTTGACTAGTAATTGTACAGCTGAAGAGAAAATTGGAAGCACTCCAACAGAACAGAAAACAATCTCTTAAAATGGAATGATGGCGGCACTTTAGCAGAGAACTGGCTATACATACTCAGCTTCAACATTCAGATTGTTGCTTTATGGAGTCATTTAGTCACAGAACTAAGAATATTTACATGATCTCATGTGTTCCTTTCAAAAATTTATCAATTTTTTTTTGATGCTTGTCAGCATCTTCAAATATCCCTCTAAAACATGAGGAGACCAGTCTTCTCCTTCTTTTATAAACCAGGACACAAAGTGAAGTTTTTCAGCATAGCATGGTCCAGTGATGACTGCTGGCCCCAGGACTCCCTTTGCGCTGTCCACAGTCTGCTCAGGCAGTGACTCTCATATCTTTCCGTTTCAGGCCCTGTTCTGTGGCTTATAGCTATTATATTTACTGTATGGTAAATTAGGACTGAGAAATTTAAAGATGTTTCTTTGAAAATAATAATAAATCTATTACATGTTAATATAAATAGCATTTTTATGAAAAAAATAACTTCTTAAAAAAATACAGTAGCAAATTTCTTTGATGGCTTGTTTTAAGAAAAGAATAGTTTGCGGTCCCACCCTGGAGCTCCCAGACCACGAGAACTATCCCAGGAAAATAGGAAACCCTCAAATCAATACTGGACCATTGTTCTTCGCTGTTTCTTGGCCATGAGTTAACATTTGGAGAGGGAGAGTTAAAGCAGGGTTTCTCAGCACTGTTGACACTTGGGGCCAGATCAGGTTGACTCCTTTGTTGTGGCTGTGCTGTGCTTGCAGGAGGTTTAGCAGCAGCCCTGCCTTTTACCCACCGGATGCCACAGCACTTCGCTACCCCATCTCCAGTGTCATAAGCAGGAAGGTCTCTAGGTGGGACCAGAGTCCTCTGAGGGCTCAGACTGCTCCAGCTGAGAACCATTAGATGAAAGAACTCACAAGTGATGGGACATAACCACAGGTTTCCTAAAGCATACTTTCTTTTCCTGGTAGAAACGATTATAACCATTAAGTTGAACTGTTGTTTGAGAATGCTAGGGTAATTAGAAAAGAAATATAGCATCACTTTGTTAACCAAATATTAAGCCATGGAAATAAATTAAGGGGCTCTTTAAGAATCTACTTTATTCCTAATGTGGATCCCAAATGACTAACAAGGTAGAAGCAACATTTAGTTTTCTATCATTAATACAGCAAGGGCGGTACTTTTACTAAAACCCTGGCTTTGAAAATGGGTTTAAGAAAATCTGAAGTTTGGGTTTTCCCATTTTTAAAGTTGCTATTAAAAACTAAGGGCCTGGGGGCTTCCCTGGTGGCTCAGTGGTAAAGAATCTGCGTGCCAGTGCTGGAGACACGGGTTCAGTCCCTGATTGAGAATGCTGCTGAGCCTGTGCTCTAGAGCCTAGAGCCGCCTAAAGCCCATGCTTTGCAACAGGAGAAGCCACTGCAATGAGAAGCCTTAACACCACGACTGCAGAGTAGCCCCTGGTCTCTGCAACTAGAGCAAAGCCTGCACAGCAGTGAAGACCCAGCACAGCCAAAAATAAATAAAATTGTTGAAAAAAAAAAAAAGTGTGGACCTGATACTAGTAATCAGTAATTGCCCTTTTATCCAGCAGTATCATTTCCAGAAAATTGTTCTTGGAAATACAAAAGAAATAAATACTTTTCTCTTTAAGATCTGAGATATTTCATTTATAACATTGATGATAATATCACAAAGAAATACTAGCAGTCACCTTGAAATCCATAATTAGAGATTAAATCATTTATATACGTTCTGATACTGTGACGTTCTCCCAAATATTCAGCAATAGGATGTCTACATATACTACTATGAAAAGACATATAGTGTTTTAAGTAAAAAACAGTTGTAGACTGTCCCCGTTGCATAAAAACGAAAAAGTGTATGTTTATGTACATGCAGTTGTATATGCCTAAAAACGTTCTGGAACTGAAGGCAGTAGGTCTTACAGAGTAGAACTGGGAGTGGGGACAGGGACATGTTCTTTTTTTTCCTCTAAACATTTCTGTAAAATAACACCATTAGCTCATTCCTATAACCAGAAAATATTTCAATTCTGAAGTTAATTATGCTGCATAAATAGTTGTTCCCTGGTTGCTTACTAGTAAAGAACCTGCCTTCCAGTGCAGGAGCACAGGTTCAATCCCTGGATCGGTAAGATACCCTGAGAAGGAAAGGGCAACCTACGCCAGTATTGTTGCTTGGTAAATCCCATGACAGAGAAGCCTGGGGGCTACAATCCATGGGCTCACAGAGAGTCAGACGTGACTTAGCTACTGAAACGACAATGTTACGTAAGTATATATTATTTTGAAAGTTACACTATTATATGTAAATAGGTCATTTCAAGAAATAATGCCCAAATAACTCTAAATGGTCACCACGGAAAAAGTGAGACTAATTTTTGTCTCCCACAAAGTAAATATTTGTCATGTCAATAATAAACTGCTGAAGTTGTACTTTGGATTTCAAAGTGCCTAAAACTGTGATGTTTAATGGGTTCAGTGAACTGAACTGACTACTTGTAATCCATGTAAAGCCTTTTTTTAATCTGTTGGGATATGTGGATATGTATGGACACCTCAGTATCTTCTTGGGATTTTAATATCTGATTCCCATTTACTTATCTAGGTCATGAGACATGTGTAGAACTCCTTTTAGAGCAAGACGTTTTCCAGAAAACGGAAGGAAATGCTTTCAGTCCATTGCATTGTGCTGTGTAAGTAAAGGCAGGATGAATCAGATTTTATTTGAATATTTAAGAAATAAAGCATAACTTTGAGAGTGATCACCGTGTTACCTTCACAGAATAAATGACAACGAAGGTGCTGCTGAGATGTTAATTGATACGTTAGGCTCCAGCATTGTGAACGCCACAGATTCAAAAGGAAGGTAGGAATTAAACCATGTAGAAAATTTCATTAGTTATTAGATTAATATGGGAGAATTTAAAGAAACCCCATTATTACCTAAAGGTTGGTTTTATATTTAAAAGTATAAATTGTTACAAAATCTTAATTATATTCTCATTATAAAAGGCTTTTCTACCTTGGCCAGGAAAACTGGCTAAAGATTTCCCTTGTTGGGCTTCCCAGGTGGCATGCATGATAAAGAACCCGACTGCCAATGCAAGAGATGGAAGAGACTCATGTCAGGGTCAGGAAGATCCCCTGGTGTAGGAAATGGCAACCCACTCCAGTATTCTTGCCTGGAGACTCCCATAGATAGAGGAGCCTGGTGGGCTCCTCCAACGTCCATAGAGTTACAAAGAGTCAAAAACGACTGAAGCAACTTAGCACATGCTTGTTACCCAAAGACTCTTTGTTGTTGTTGTTTATTATTTTGTTTGGCTGTGTTGAGTCCTAATTGTGGCACACAGGGTTTTTTGTTGTGACTCAAGGACTCTAGTTGTGGCACACATCCTCGGGAGTGTGTGGACTCAGTAATTGTGGCACACAGGCTCAGTGGGATCTTAGTTCCTCCATCAGGGGTCGAACTCTCATCTCCTGCATTGCAAGGCGGATTCTTTTTTTTTTTTTTTTCTAATGTGTTTGGTTGTGTCGGGTCTCAGCACACAGGCCCCATGGCATGTGGGATCTTAGTTTGTGAACCAGGAATCGAACCTGTGTTGCAAGGTGGATTCTTAACCACTGGACCACCAGGGAGTCCCCCTAAAGACTGTTTTTAATAAAGTTAACAGATTTCTAATTACAAAGAGTCTAACAGTTGTAATAGATGACAGTATTGGGGGCTGGATTTGTTTCTTTTAAAGTTTCCTTTAATGATGTAATTTTGGGTGGGGCAGTTTCATAATTTACCCTTATTTATATTAGTTTACCTAAATGTAAGCCTATTTGTAACCGGACAATGGTTTTATAGCCTGGTATGTAAATCCTTAAAAGTTGCTTGTCATAAATTAAGAATATACACATACAGATTTGGCCCAGTCTTTGCATTTCTTTGTGGGCAGAACTCCTCTCCATGCAGCCGCCTTCACAGACCATGTGGAGTGTCTGCAGCTTCTGCTCAGCCATAATGCTCATGTGAACTCTGTGGACTCCTCTGGGAAAACACCTCTCATGATGGCTGCAGAAAACGGACAGACAAACACAGTTGGTAAAGAAACCGCTCGAGGCTTTTATTGTTCTAAGTGTGAATATTGCTTGTGTACAATATAGCTTCCATCTGACTCTGGTTCATTGACTTTTCCATTCGTTACCTCACCATTCCGCAGATTTGAAACCTTTTACCTGCCTACACTTATGTTTTCTTTTGGCCCACAGTATTTTCACTTGCCCTCATGTTAGCAGGCAGTGTTAGGATGGTCAAGAAACCTGACTCTGGAGTCAGACTGAATGTGAGTCCTGGATGTGCCAACTGAGTGGCCTCGTGCCTCAGTGTTTCCATCCGCACAGTGGCAAAAACAACAGCACCTACTTCACAGGGTTGTTTTGAGAAGTAAATGAGTTACTGTAAATCTAGAGTGCTTAAAACAGTCTGAAATTTAGTAAGCACTCACAGAGTGAATGTCAATTGCTGCTGTTCTTGTCTGTCCCTTATACAACACACACACATATGAGAATATAGTATAGACCTTTATATTGCAATGTGTTTTTGCCAGAGGGATATTTTTCCTTTCTGTCTTCATTTCTCTACAGTGAGTTTTTAGTAATCTGAGATGTATGTTCATATACAAAAGAGTTGATACAATTTTTCCTCCCAGAGATGCTGGTTAGCAGTGCTAGTGCAGATCTGACTTTACAAGATAACAGTAAAAACACCGCCCTCCATCTGGCTTGCAGTAAGGTAGGTACACATCTTAACAATATTTTTTGATTGTTAATATCAACAGTGGCATTTACAGAGCTAGCGACCAGACCTTTCTAATAATCACTGGCATCAGATTTCTTGGAAAAAAATTACTTATGTGTGAAGTACCATTGTATATGAAATTTCTGGTAAGCCAAGTAAGTTTTGGACCGCAGGCTTAAATGTAATTATTGTCTTTCTCTAATCTCTCTAATCTTAAATATTCTTGTCCTCTTCCATAACCCCATTACACCAATTCATGTTTGGATGTATATTTAAGACATTAGCTAAGAAAATGCATAGCATATGAATGGTGGTATATACATGTATATATATATAATATGGACAACAACTGGGGTGTATTGAGTGTATAAAGTTATCTTTGATGGTGCCGAAGTTTTTAAGAGTTATTTGTCATAATTTTAGGGTCATGAAACTAGTGCCTTGTTAATACTGGAAAAGATAACAGATAGAAACCTCATCAATGAACCAATGCAGCTTTGCAAACGTGAGTACTTCCAGTGTCTAGTGTAAACCTTGTGACCTTTAATTATAAAGTGATTAATGGAATTCTTTTCTAATATGATTGGAATCAGTCTGTCACAGAAGCAGTTAAAAAATAAAAAACAGTTCTTATAATTGACAAAACTCATTTCTAAAACCATCATAGTTAAAAGACATTATTTTAAAAGTTTTTGAATTGAAACCCTTATTCTTGAAAATAACAGGTTGTTTGTCAATCCAGTTTTATGGTGGAAAGTAATACAATTCTTTGTGTTTTATGTCAACCAACTGGAATAATACACTTAACAAATGAGGCAAAAAGTTTTATACGTGTCTGTAGCTAGAGAGATTTCAGAAATAATCAGGCTCTTAATGTGAGCCGCCAGTCCTGGGTGACTGCCTAAATCCTGGCCCAGCGTCTCCCGTTGTTGCTCACCATTTTCATTTGCTGTTCTGCTTTGAGACTTAGTAAAGAGAAGAATCTTACAGTAATGTTCCCACTCAGGTCTCAGTCGGATCCCTTCAGGGTCCAGAGTGAGTCATGGAGCCTGTCAGCTGCTTTCAGATCCTGTTGGCCCTTGTGCTGTTGCAGTTTACAGGTTTTGTTGTTTAATACATGTGTTTACCAACCGCATTTCTTAAAACAACTTAAGAATGCGGTTTAGTTAGTAAGCCTTTCTAAACATTGGTCTTGAAGGGAAGTGGCACCCTTGTGCCACTGGTAGAAGTGGGAGCTGCTGATGGCCGATGCTGGGTGCAGCGCTGACAGGCGCTCTGGGTCCTGGCTCTCCCGGCCTTGCTCCCCTCGTCACTGCCGTTGGGACCAGGGGCCTCTGGTCTGCGTCTGTGGGTCTCCATAGCCTAGTGTAAATGGCCTTCAGCAGCCAGGGTAGAGAGTGAGCACACACATGCGTGGTCCTGCACACATGGATGTGTACACGTATTTTTTTTTCTCCAGACCTCTGCATGTTGCTGCCCGAAACGGGCTGACAATGGTGGTTCAGGACTCCTGGGGAAAGGGGCAAGTGTGCTTGCGGTCGATGAGAACGGTGAGTAGCGTCTGCTTCCTCTTTCCCTGACCTGTTAGAGGCGTTGGCCTTTCAGTGATCCATACTTGAAGGAAAGGAGACTTGGGGATTTTTTATTGGTCGGAGAGGAGAGCTGGAGTTAATACTGACTAGGACTTACCTTGGACTTCCCTGGTGGCTCAGAAGGTAAAGCGTCTGTCTACAATGTGAGAGACCTGGTTCAATCCCTGGGTTGGGGAGATTCCCTGGAGAAGGAAATGGCAACCCACTCCAGTACTCTTGCCTTGAAAATCCCGTGGACGGAGGAGCTTGGTGCAGGCTACTGTCCATGGGGTCGCAAAGAGTTGGGCACGACTGAGCGACTTCACTTTCTTTTCAGGGCTTACCTTGTGCAAAGGGAACAAGGGCAGGAGAAACAGGGAAAGCCCATCTAACAGGTAAACTCCTGAGTTTCGTGTATCTGTTAAATCAGAGTTGTGTTTGCCTGCTTAGTCACTCAGTCGAGTCCAACTCTTTGCGACCCCATAGACTATAGCCCGCCAGGCTCCTCTGTCCATGGGATTTTCCAAGGGATGCCATTTCCTCCTCCAGGGGATCTTCCTGACCCAGGGATCGAACCTGAGTCTCCTGCATTGGCAGGCAGATTCTCTTTACCAGCTGGGAACCCCAAATCAGAGTTAGGGTTTATTAACTTCGGTTTGGTGATACCACCTTTGTTATCTTAGTATTCAAAGAATTTGTTCTTTCAGCAAACATTTATCAAGGCCCTTACTCGAATGCCAGGTTTTATCAGAATCTAGTCTTCCCATCCATGCACTGGGTGCTGTCCTCTTTGCCTGCCTGAGGCAGTCACTAGCATCTCTTTGCTTTGTGTCCTATAATAATGGCTTTTATAGGATCTCTGCAAAAAAACATCATTTCTCTCATTGTAACAGACCTTTCATTACTTCCTCTGCTCCTGCTGTGGCCATATTTCCCTGTTCCCCTTTGCAGCACAGTACTCAGGACTCATTTCTCCCTCCGTCTCCAGTTCTTCTCCTCTTTCTTTCTCCCTTAAATCCCCTCTGGTCAGACCTTCACCCCCACCACACTATAGCACTGTGTTCAGCAAGACCACCAGTGGCCTCCACAGTGTTAGGAATCAACTCTGCTTTGACTTGACATACAGAATTCGACACAACCGATTATTCCTTCCTTAGGAATAGGCTTTTAATGTGGAATTTAAAATGTATGTGAAATACCAGATGTGAAGGTTGCAGTCTGCCACAGCAGGTGTCTGATGCTCCCCCAAGTGGTCTCCACACTTTGCGTTTGCAGCACACTGTTCCCTCGACCAGCAGATTCAGGTCTTTATGGCAGGATAAAGGGGGAGGGTCAGAGGGAATGCATGTGATGGGTATTTCAGTGTCCTTCTTAGGGATGTTCTTCGTTCACAAATATCTGGTTCCTTGAATTAGTAAGTGGATGAGGGTTTGTAACTTCTTATTTTGTTGTTAAATAACTATATTTACTCAACTGAAATATCAATAATCTCAGATATGCAAATGACACCACCCTTATTAAAGAGCCTCTTGATGAGGGCAAAAGAAGAAAGTGAAAAAGCTGGCTTAAAACTTTAGATCGGAGCATCCAGTCCCATCACTTCATGGCAAGTAGATGCGGGGAAAGTGGAAACAGTGTCAGACTTTATTTTTTGGGGCTCCAGAATCACTGCAGATGGTGACTGCAGCCATGAAATTAAAAGACGCTTACTCCTTAGAAGGAAAGTTATGACCAACCTAGATAGTATATTCAAAAGTAGAGACATTACTTTGCCGACTAAGGTCCGTCTAGTCAAGGCTATGGTTTTTCCTGTGGTCATGTATGGATGTGAGAGTTGGACTGTGAAGAAAGCTGAGTGGCCCTTCCTTACAGAACTACAAATTAATGGTAAAACTCCCCTACCATTCTGAATGAAGTTTTACCAGACTTTTCCCCCCTTACTCTAGCCTGGTAGCATCTGGGAGCTTGGATGGATGCAGTAAGTTATGAGACGGTGGAGGAATCGTCCATCTGGGACCTCGGTTTCCTCTGTAGTCTGTTAGGTCTCCTCCAACCCTAGGTTTCTGTGACTTTCTTTTTACTATTTATTAGAAAGTTCTGAATCATTCTAATTAAGCCAGCTGATTATGTAAGCCAAGTAATTTAAAATATGTCTGAGGTTGAAGACCAGGGTAGGTTTACTGCCTTTCTTTAGTGAAATGAGTCTCAGGATGAGTGATTTAATTTTAAACTTGTTTTTAATTCCAGGCTATACCCCAGCTTTGGCCTGTGCTCCCAACAAGGATGTGGCGGACTGCCTCGCTCTCATTCTGGCCACCATGATGCCTATCTCGTCAAGTAGCCCTTTATCATCCCTGACATTCAATGCCATTAACCGTTACACCAACACCTCGAAAACTGTCAGCTTCGAAGCCTTGCCCATCATGAGAAATGAACCTAGCTCCTACTGTAGCTTCAACAACATCGGCGGGGAGCAGGAGTACCTATACACTGATGTGGACGAGCTCAATGACTCCGATTCAGAGACCTACTGACCGGCTGAGCCAGAGACCCGGGGAGGCTTCACACTGTGCTTTTTCAGGAAAAAGGCACTTTCTTACTCACATACAAATGCAACCTAAGAGAGATGGCAGAGTGCGCAAACAGAAGAAATATGTAGGAAGAAGAGTTGTAAAGGCACGTTTTACGAGAGGAACTTCTAGGGTCTTGAAACAGACTTGAGCAGAGGACACTTGATATCACAGAGCCTCGGGAAGCTGTGGACTTCGGGTTTGCAGTGCCGGGAATTATTTGGGACACTGCACCCTGATCTGCTCACATAAGCAACACTATCGTGAAAGAAGAGATAAGGACACTAGATTTCAATTGTATCAGTAAAACTGCAACTAAATTTAAGGGCAATAAAAGTTTGGGACAGTAGGCATGATGTGCACAGCAAATTGCCAAAGGACCAAATAGCTCGGGTCTTAGTGGAGCGCCGCTTCGCGGAGACCGGAGCGGGGAAACCAGGCATTATCTAAAGCAAACTTCAATTTTCGGAAAATGAAGCTGAGATTTGGTTTTCAATGTTGATTTTTTTTTTAAAAGAAAACATCTGAAAGCCTTCTAATATGTATTAAACCATGAGAGAAAGCAGATGTATTTTTACATTTTTTTTCTTTTACATAAAAATTTTAAAATTCCAACTTTTATAATATTAGAATTGAAAACCAGCTGACTGGGTGCAGTCAGGGTGAAAATACTTGTGATGTAGCCACGTGGTAGATTGGGGTCAGGCTGTTGGTTGCCGGGTTTTGAATGGTTTAGGTTTAAAACTGAACTATTTTTGTTTGAAAATGTAAAGAATTTCCTCAAAGAAGGAAATTTCATAAAATCAGGAAGTGGATGATTTTCACCCTGTTGCAGCCAAGTGGTCCTGGGGAGTGGCGTTTTCAGCCTCACTACTTTGGATGGTACACTTTCGTCACCTTTGTGTCACCCTCGTGCCTCCACAGTGGGTTAGGGTATTTTTGTTGTCATTGTTTAGTGAAGAATCAAAAAGGAAAACTCCCTTGCTACTCATAAGTTAACATCGTCAAGTCTCTTGGAAGGCATTTCTGTACTGGGCAAGGTTTAAAATACTAAAGCCTTTAGGTCTTATTCACATTTAAAGTAGCGTGTTTATAACATGCTACTGTTTAGGGAAAGAAGCAACTGCCAAGATTGGAAGACTGCCTTTCAAATAACAAAAAGAGGAGGGGAAGGCTGATGTTAGGCTTGAAACAGCAATTTATATGGGCCTGCTTTTACTGTAACCCCTTCCCAGTGAGAACGATTTCACTTACATAGGGGGTCTTCCAGGTCGGGGTAGAGTTCCATAAATTTTCACAAAGTGATTCCCAATTTCATTTTATTCTTTTTGTATCGTGAAACTGGAAACTTTATGACATTGTAAATTATCAGCTGGTTTTTCTGAATATAAAGTGTGAAAACACAGAACAGTATTTTGATCTATTTGATAATTTTGTGGGTTTTTGAAGAATCTTGAGCATGTAAATAGAAATAGTGACTGCTTGAATACTGTATTTACTTGCACTCTTTCAGTACATCAAGATTCCTGTATATTTTAGAGTATAATAAAACACAGATGTGAGTTGTATTTAATGCATAATGTATTTGTATCTGTGCATATTACTTAAAAATCTAAAGTTTCTAGGGCATTGACTACTAGATTTTAAGCATTTTTTCTAAAATATTTACAGAAATTATAAATGTAATTGTCCATCTTTTCTTTATAGTATAAAGAAGTCATAATGGACCCTTCCTAATTATTAGTGGCAGGAAGGTGTTAATATGCATTTTAAAGACAGCAGGCTACATTTTCTTTTGTACCTTTTGAAAAAGAAAAAAACTCAAGAGGATTCTAAAAGTATACATATGTGTGTACTTTCTCTTTCCTTTTAGGAATTCTCTTCTGAATTCCCTGAGGGAATTTCCTAGAGTCTCAGAATTGAAAGAGACCTGAGGTTCATCCCGTCTAGCCTCTTAACAAATGCAGAAGCCCCTTCTACCAGGGTGATCCTTCCACCTCGAACACTTCCAGTGACTCTACCTCACCAGGCAGTCCACTCAGTTGCTGAGCAGCTCCAGCTGTCAGAAAGGTCTTCCTTAGGTGGAGCTGAAGCCTCCCTCCCTCCCGGGAACTTAGGTCCTTTCCTCCAAGAGAACACAGAGAACCTCGGCAGGAGGACACACACCCTCTTCCCTTTTGCAGGCTGCTGGACTCATCTGCTGAAGCTATTTCCAGAAGGACTCGTTAGACACACTGTTAGATTTACTGCCTCTGATGAAACTCAAGGTGTAGCTATAAAGTAACAAGCTGTTCTTAATTTATCCTCACACGCACCAGAATTCAGAGCTTGCATCATTTTACGTACATGATGCCGTGGCTAGGAATACTTCTGAAGTGGGTCTTCCGATCACTTGCCCACTAGGGAAGCGATTCCACTGCTTATGATCTCATTTTGTGATGGCCTGTCCCCTTGCTTGATCAGCCACTTCCTTTGTTAGCAAATCCCGAAGCATCGTCCTGAGCAGTGTTGGAAGAGCACTGGTATGGGAGGGAACCGGCGGACTGCTTGAGTGGAAGGACACAGTACCCGCGAGTTCCTTTATAGTTACACCTTGTGCATCGAAGCCGTCCAGGCCCTGTTCTGTGATGGTTTTTATACTCACACAGAATAGAAAAACCTGTTTGCTTTTTTAACTTCTGCATGGAAGATGACATCTGAAGTATCTGATGTGTATTATAATACCAGCTTCTGCTCCGGAACTACTTTTAGGGCAGTAGTGATAATAGCAAATAACCTCCTTTAACAAGACACAACTCAAACAGTACCGTTTAGTTCAGGAGCTAAGTATAGCTGTCGATTTGGGGTTTAATTTGGCTTATATCGGACCTTTTAAATAAAGTTTTTTAATGCAATAAATCAAGTGGTGGTCTTTTTCACGGGCAGCCTTTTTCCCTTAAAATATCTGACTAGTGTTGAACTGGTTTTTACCTTTCTTTACTAACATTTAATTTTCAATAAAGCTGTTTTAGAATTTAGATGAGCCTTTCTAAACACGCATTTTAAATACAGTTATTAAACAAATACTTACTGCTTGCCTGTTACATGCTTGGGAATGGACAGAAAGTGAGCCTCAGAATTGGGGTCTGGTCCTCTTGGAGCTTATAGTTTCATCATGGGAAGATATGTACCTAAGAGTGGAAAGTGAAAGTGTAACTGATGAACTGCTAACTGAAGCAAGTGAAGACTACAGCAAGATCTCTCTGGGAAGAGTGATCAGAACAGACTTGGAAGAGGTGCTCTTTAGGCAGAACATTGAGGAACAAATCTGATTTGAGCAGGTGGAGAAGGGGCAAATGATAGCCTGAGTAAGAACAGAATCAGCAGTTCTTGAAATGCTTGGTGGAGGGGAGGTGGATGGGACGGATATCAGCACTTAGCATGTAAACCTACAGAAGTATTTATTATGCACAGATTAGATGGAAGTGAGAGCAAGTAGATATAAATAAGTGATGGGAGAGCAGGCCAAGAAGACTTGAATAACTTTGCCAAATCGTCTCAATGCTGATAATAGTAACAGAAAGTGCATATACAATGTTTGTCATGCACCAGGCAAGGTTGTAAGTACTTGAAATCCCTCTTAATCCACACAACTGTCCTATGAGGTAGCTCCTATTCATAGCACCATTTAACACAGGAGGAATGAGGCAGAAAGGTGAGCCTGGGCTTGTTTGGCCCGTAATTCATTAGGGCCTGGATTCACATCCAGGCAGTTGTTCAGTCCTTGGTGTTCGGTCACCTGATGACCTCTGATAACGCTTTCTAGTCCTTGTTGAAATTGGCCATTTTGAAACTGGACCATATGCTTGAGGACTAAATGAGGTAAGTTCCTTTCAGCTTTATTATCCCAGGTCACGAGTTTGAGAAGAAACACAGGTACCGCAACCAATGTTTGCTGAACACCTGCTGTGTCCCAAGCAAGAACTGTGCTAGGCTCTGGGTATAGTGCAGAGAAGGCAGAGCGTTACCAGTGTGTCCTCCCGGTGGAGCCTCAGAGAAGGACAGCTGCTCGTGTTTCTGTTGCTATTGCTGCTTCAAGTCTTGTCAAGCTAACATCCTCACTTGTGCCTTTGCAGGTAGCCGGCGGCCTCGGCTGGGTGATGCTCAAGCTGGAGCCTGGCTGGACTTGGCCGCGTTGTGAACTGGGCTCCATCTGCCCCGCTCCGTGTTCCCATGACCCGAGCACAAGAAGGCAGACCTGCCGGCCGCGCACACAGGTCACACCTGTGCGTCACAGTGGCTGAGAGGCCACTGCCGAGCCACGCCTCGGCGAGATGGGGCAGTTGGCGCTGCTGTCAGAGGAGAATTTGAGTTTAGTTCACAGTGAACTCAGCCCTGACGCGATGAGCCACTCCGTCTTGTCATTGTTTTAGGTCTATCCGTGGCCATGCCTCTCAGTCTTTGCTCTCTGCCTGCTCCTTCCCTTCTTGTGGTTCCCCTGCTGGTGTAGGAGGTTCAGATATTAAAAAGGGGGTTGCAGAATGAATTTGGAGTTGGAAAGTTCTTCCCTGGTAGTGTTGAACTGAGAGGGAACGTGTTGGATTTCTGTGTCGTGCCATCCCCCTCCCGTGTCTGATTGTGACCATTCACTCCAGCTCTCCACTGGCGTCCTCAGCTCGTCTCCAGCCCTCTTGTAAGTTAGTCCCCCTTTCTCTGCCTTCCTCCGTCTGTGTTATTTCTCATTTCCTTGAGAGTGCTGTATCCCTCTTCCCTTCCTTTGATTCTTTCTTGCCTTCTTTCTTGATTAGGTTTGAAATACAGGCTGAGGTGTGGCAATTCTTTAATTTGAAAAGCCATTATTTTGATTTGATCTTAAAAAACTTCTTCCTCTGTGCCCTTCTCTCAACCTAAAGAAAAATTGCATTTTCGAATTTAAGGCCTTCAGCAAACATTTTTTGAGTCCATACTGTGCACCACGCATTGTCTTAAAGCCCGGAGCTATGCCAGGGATAAACTTCCTGCCGTCAAGAAGCATACATTTTAGTTGGGGAAGTGATATTTGGTAGTTGAGGGAAATCCTTGATTTAAAAGACCCCCATTTATGCACTCAAGAATCATACAATTTTTGATGTGAGATGCCATAAGATTTTGCTGACAAAAGTGGAGGAATGTTGAAGTAAGAAGTTAATAAAAGCAGGAAAAGGATAGACAAAGATGGCAACCTAATCCCCAAAAGCAAACCTGAGGGTTAACTAACCCCAAAGCATGTGAAAGTATAAGTCGCTCAGTCGTGTCTGATTCTTCATGACCCCAGGGACTGTAGCCCGCCAGGCTCCTCTGTCCACAGAATTCTCCAGGCAAGAACACTGGACTGGGTAGCCATTCCCTTCTCCAGGGGATCCTCCTAACCCAGGGATTGAACCACGGTCTCCTGCATTGCAGGCGGATTCCATGCCATCCGAGCCACCGGGGAAGCCCAAAGCATGTCATAGCTTAACCCAAGCATCAGTTGGCATTTAAAGAGAGGGGATCTGGTTTAATCGAAAGTGTTTCTTAGATGACGTTGGCTGCACCACCCCTAGTCCGTGACATGTAATTTGCTTAAATCTTTAGCTGGAAATGAACATGGCCCAGTGACTCAGGTTAGGTGAGCGCTAAGCTCTAAAACAGGCTTTCCGGTAAAGTTGACCATCCCCTGCCCAAACATGGAGAGGTGGTTCACTTCTGGTAACAGCGGGCTACTGTGAGTTACATTGCCTCAGACCTAATGGAAAGAAAGCGTTTTCACGTCCACAGGAAATTTTGCACTCGACATGGTCTTGTGTAGCCTGGTTTGAATCCTCATTGTGCCTGCCATGAAGATGGTAGGATCCAGTATACTGGAGAGCAGTTTCCTGTGGTTCTGATATTCATGGTATGAAACGACAGAATGTGAACGAAGAGAATTCAAGGAAAGAGGGTGTCTGGAGAAGGACTTTGTCTCTCTCCTCACACTCTAGGTGCTTGTAAGTGTAGGGACATGGGGAGAAATGCCACTGGTTGCCTACAGTCAGGTGAGGAATAGGAGTAGGACCTAAGACATTGCTAATGGTCCAAAAGCATTTGCCAAGTGATGTCAGCGAAAACAGCAAGGACCACTGAGTCTCGATGAGATCAGTGACCTTCATGGTGTTACAATTTGCTCTAGTTGCATTTCTCATTCCAGCTCTGGGGGAACCTTGACAACCAAGCCCACATTCCCGGTGCAGCCAGGCAGCCATGGGAAGGAGCACAACAAAATGAGAGTCCTTTCAAAGTCTCACTCCTGAGACCTGTTATCATTTTAATGGCACCCCACTCCAGTACTCTTGCCTAGAAAATCCATGGACAGAGGAGCCTGGTAGGCTGCAGTCCACGGGGTCGCTAAGAGTCAGGCACGACTGAGCAACTTCACTTTCACATTTCACTCTCATGCATTGGAGAAGGACATGGCACCCCACTCCAGTGTTCTTGCCTGGAGAATCCCAGGGGCGGGGAAGTCTGGTGGGCTTCCGTCTATGGGGTCGCACAGAGTCGGACACGACTGAAGCGACTTAGCAGCGACACAGCATTGGTTCCCTGGAAGATCCCACTTACCATGTTGTCAGTTGAGCAAACTCAAAGTTGACCCACTGTGAAAGTTATTTTCCCTGAAGAGGGATTTGTTGAAAACAATTACAGGGAAGAAGTTTGAGGGGATTTTTTAAATTGACATACATTTGATTTACAATATTGTGTTAGTCTCAGGCATACAGCAAATGGATCAGTTACACATACACACATATAGATATCCTTTTCCAGATTCTTTTCTCTTACAGGTTATTATAAAATCCTGAGTGTAGCTCCCTGTGCTATACAGTAGCTCCTTGTTGGTTATCTATCCATGTATACTAGTGTCTATATGTTCATCTCAAGCTCCTAATTTATCCTTCCCCTCCCCTCTCCCTTTTGGTAACTATAAGCTTATTTTCTACGTCTGTCTCTTTCTGTTTGTAAGTTCATTTGTATCTTTTTTTTATGATAATTTGTCTGTCTTTGTTTGGCTTACTTCACTTACTATGATAATCTCTAGGTCCATCCGTTGATGTTGCTGCAAGTGGCATTATTTCATTATTTTTACGGCTGAGTAAATACTCCATTGTATGTAAGTCTGTGTAGGTACACACCACCCCCCCATGTCCTTAGGCATCCATCTGTCAATGGGTAGTTTGCTTCCACGTCTTGATTCCGTGTCTTGGTTGCATAGGTTGCCGCCATGTCTCGGCAATTGTAAATAGTGCTGCAGTGAACAATGGAGTTCGTGTATCTTTTCAAATCAGTTTTCTCTGGATATATGCCCAGGAGTGGGCTTGCAGGATCATATGGTAGCTCTAGTTTTAGTTTTTTAAGGAACCTCTATATTGTTCTTCTTAGTGGCCACATCAATTTACATTCCCACCGACCCTGCAGGACGGTTCTTTTTCCTCCACACCCCCTCCAGCATTTATTATCTGTACACGTTTTCATGATGACCATTCTGGCTGGCATGAGGTAATAACCTCATTACAGTTTTGATTTGCATTTCTCTAATAATTAGTGATGCTGAGCACGGTCATCTGTATGTCTTCTTTGGAAAAATGTCTGTTTAGATCTTGTGCACATTTTTATTAGGTTGGTTGGTTTTTGACATTGAGCTCCATGAGCTGTATGCTTTAGAAAGTAAGCCCTTGTTGGTTGCATTGTTTGGAGATATTTTCTCCCCATCCATAGATTGTCTTTTCATTTTGTTTACAGTTTCCTTTGCTGTATAAAAACATTTTAATTCGGTCCCCTTTGTTTATTTTTGTCTGTATCCCATTGCTGTAGATGACAGATCCTAAAAGATCTTGCTGTGATTTATGTCAGTGTCCTGCCTGCTTTCCTCTAGGAGTTCATAGTATCCGCTCTTCCCTTTAGGTCTTTAATTCGAGTTTATTTTTGTGTATGGAGTTAGAGAATGTTCTAGTTTCATTCTTTTACATGTAGCTCTCCTGTTTTCCCAGCGCCAGGCAAGAGTTGTAATGTTGCCCTTACCTTCAGAGGTGGATAAGAGCTGAGGCAAGCAACAGATAACCAAAAGCTTAAAAAGAAAAGCTAGGGCAAGAGATGCCCATACGAGTTTTGAAAAGAAATCTAGAATGCCACACACACACATGACTCTGTGTGCCTTCTTGTATGAACCGAAGCTCCCTTAAATTCTTACGTGTGCCTAATTTTGAGGCTCTGCACAAACAGGAAGTGAAAGCCAATTTTCAACTGCCAAGCTGCATTTCGAAGATGTGCCCTTTATATACACAGCCCTTTGGCAAAGACCAGGGAATTCTTTTGGTCTCAGATGTTTAAGGAAACCTCTGTCCAATTATTAGCTAACTGCTAAGCTAAATGAGTAGAGACTTCACTGGCCACAATGGCAAAAACACAGACTTTACAGAACATGTTCAGAAAAATCACTATACAACTGTAGCAAGCAGCAGTAACAACAAACTCTGGGGAGGGGGGTGAATCTGATTTCCAGAATTGCCATGTTATATTGTTTTAAAAGCCCAATTTTCAACAAAAGATTGAGATATGCCAAGAAACAACATAATACCCTACACAGGAAAAACAATCAATAGAAACGATCCTTGAATAAGCTGAGACATTGGGTTTACTAGACAAAGAAGCTAAATCATTTATTTTAAACATGTTCAAGGAGCTAAAGAAAACCATGTTTAAAGAATTAAACGAAAGTTTTTTTTTTTAATACCTCACTAAAGAGAGAATAGAGATAATATTTTTAAAAGCAGATGGAAGTTCTGTATTTGGAAATTACAGTAACTTGAATAGAGGGACTCAATGTTAAATTTCAGTAGACAGAAGAATCAGTGAGTGTGAAGATAGGTCAATTCCTAGTCTTGAGGAGAAAAGGGGGAAAAATGAAAAGTGATCATACTCTCAGAGACCTGTGAGATCCCAATAAACATAGCAACATGCACCCAAGGGAAGTCCCAGAAAGAAAAGAGAAAGAAAAGGAGGCAGAATATTTGAAGAAATGATGGCTGAAACTTAATTTCAAAAATGCTAATCTACAAACTCAAAATGCTCAAAGAACCCCAAAGAATATAAACTCAAAGAGATCCAACCTACACACATTATAATCAAGCTGTCTAAAGACAAACAATCTTGAAAGAGGAGCAATCCATCACATACAAGAAATCCTCACTAATAACATTAACAGCTGGTTTCTCATCAGAGCTGATGGCGTCAGAAGGCAGGGATGTGGTCGTCAAGGTGCTGAAAGAAAAATACTGTCCATCAAGAGCATTATATGACATTATATGACAGCACAACTGTCTTTCAGAAATAAAGGACAGATTAAGAGGTTCTATTTATTATTACCTATTTGTTATTAAGAAAAATGAAAATACAAAGAGCAACAGTAATGATAACAGCAAACTAAACTTAGTACAAATCTATTTTTTGTGAATTTTTAGTTCTCATTTAAAAGTCAACTATATAAAGCTATAATTATAAATCTCTGTTGACAGGCACATAATGTATGAAAATGTGAATTTGTGACAATAATACAAAGGAATAGGAGGAAGGGAGCTCATAGGAGAAAAGATTTTGTATAAACAGGCAAACCTTGTTTTATTGGGATCTGCTTTATTGCACTTCACAGATACTGCAATTTTTACAAATTGAAGGTTTGTGGCAACCCTAAATTGGGTAAGTCTATAGGCAGCATATTTCTAACAACATATCCTCACTTTGTCCCATTTTGGTAATTGTTGCAAAAATTTCAAATTTTATTCCTATTATATTTGTTATGGTGATCAGCGATCATTGATGTTACTATTGTAATTAATTGGGGGTGCCACAAACCACACCTATTTAAGATGGCAAATTTAATATGTGTGTGTTCTGACTGACCACCACTTATTTCCTCATCTTCCCTCGGGCCTCCCTCTTCCTGGAAACACAACTATACTGAAATTAGACCAGTTACTAGCCCTTAAGTGTTCAAGTGAAAGGAAGAGTCACACACCTCTTAGTTTAAATCAAAAACTAGAAATGATTCCTCTCAGTGAGGAAGGCATAACAATAGCCCAGAGCAGGCCCACAGCTAGGTCCGTTGACCAAATAGCCAAGTTGTAAATGAATGGAAAAGGAAAGTTTTCGAAGGAAATGAAAAGTGCTGTCTCAGTGAACACATGGATGGTAAGAAAGCAAAAGAGCCTTATTGCTGATACAGACAGTCTGAGTGATCCAGATAGAAGATGAAACCAGCCACCACACTCCCTTAAGGCAAAGCCTGATTCAGAGCAAGTCCCTAGCTCTCTTCACTTCTATGAAGGCTGAAAGAAGCGAGAGAGCTGCAGAAAAAAAGCTGAAGCCAGCAGAGGTTGCTGCTGCTGCTGCTAAGTCGCTTCAGTCGTGTCCAACTCTGTGCAACCCCATATCCTCCGTCCCAGGGATTCTCCAGGCAAGAACACTGGAGTGGGTTGCCATTTCCTTCTCCAGTGCAGGAAAGTGAAAAGTAAAAGTGAAGTCGCTCAGTCATGTCCGACTCTTTGCGACCCCATGGACTGCAGCCCACCAGGCTCCTCCATCCATGGGATTTTCCAGGCAAGAGGACTGGAGTGGGGTGCCATCACTTCTCCGCAGAGGTTGCTACCTAAGGTTTAAGGAAAGAAGCTGTCTCTGTGTCTCCAAGTGCAAGGCGAAGCAGCATGTGCAGATGCAGGAACTGCAGCAGGTCACCCAGACAGGCTCGCTGCGACGCCGTCAGCCGGGCTAGACGGCAGCAGGTCATCCAGACAGGCTCGCTGCGACGCCGTCAGCCGGGCTAGACGGCAGCAGCTGGGACTGCCTTCTGTGGGAAAGTGATGCCACCTAGGACTTTCATAGCTAGAGAGAAGAACTCAATGCCTGGCTTCAAAGCTTCAAAAAACAGGCTGACTCTAATGTTAGGGGCTAATGCAGTCATGAAAAAAAAAGACGCTTACTCCTTGGAATGAAAATTATGACCAACCTAGACAGCATATTAAAAAGCAGAGACATTACTTTGTCAACAAAGGTCCATCCAGTCAAGGCTATGGTTTTTCTAGTGGTCATGTATGGATGTGAGAGTTAGACTATAAAGAAAGCTGAGTGCAGAAGAAGAATTGATGCTTTTGAACTGTGGTGTTGGAGAAGACTCTTGAGAGTCCCTTGGACTGCAAGGAGATCCAACCAGTCCATCCTAAAGGAGATCAGTCCTGAATATTTATTGGAAGGACTGATGCTGAAGCTGAAACTCCAGTACATTGGCCACCTGATGCGAAGAGCTGACTCATTTGAAAAGATCCTGATGCAGGAAAGATTGAAGGCAGGAGGAAAAGGGGATGACAGAGGATGAGATGGTTGGATGGCATCACCGACTCAATGGACATGAGTTTGGGTAAACTCCGGGAGTTGGTGATGTACAGGGAGGCCTGGCGTGCTGCAGTCCATGGGTTCGCAAACAGTCGAACACAACTGAGCAACTGAACTGACTGAATGCAGCTAACATTGAGCCAATACTCAGCTTCTGAAAACCCTGGGGCCTTTGAAAATATGCTATCAACTCTGCCTGTCCTACAGAAATAGAACAAGAAAGTTGATGACAGCACACTTGTCGATAACATGGCTTACTGATATTTTAAGCCAACTCTTGAAATCCACTGCTCAGAAGATTCCTTTTGTGATGACTGCTCACTGCCAGTGCTCAGGCTGCCCAAGAGCTCAGAGGGAAATGCACCCTGAGAGTCAGGCTGCTCCACACTCACCGACACAACATCCATACTTCAGCGCCTGGACTAAGGAGTGATTTCAACTTTCGAGACATTATTTAAGAAGTACATTTCCTATGGCTATAACTCCCATCTGGAAGCTTCCACAAGCCTCTTTATCCTTATCCATTAGAGGGCAGACAGAATGAAAACCATAATCACAGAAAATTAACCAAATTGATCCCATGGATCACAGCCTTGTCTAACCCAATGAAACTATGAGCCATGCCATGTAGGGCCACCCAAGACGGACAGGTCATGGTGGAGAGCTCTGATAAAACGTGGTCCATTGAAGAAGGGAATGGCAAACCACGTCAGTATTCTTGCCTTGAGAACCCGATGACCAAAATGAAAAGGCAAAAAGATAGGACACTGAAAGTTGAACTCCCCAGGTCGGTAGGTGCCCAATATGCTGCTGGAGAAGAGTGGAGAAATAACTCCAGAAAGAATGAAGGGATGGAGCCAAAGTGAACCCAACGCCAGCTGTGGATGTGACTGGTGATGGGAATACAGTCTGATGCTGTAAAGAACAATATTGCATAGGAACCTGAAAGGTTAGGTCCATGAATCAAGGTAAATCGGAAGTGGTCAAAAAGCAGATGTCAAGAGTGAACATTGACATTTTAGGAATCAGTGAACTAAAATGGACTGGAATGGGAGAATGTAATTCAGATGACCATTATATCTATTTCTGTGGTCAAGAATCCATTAGAAGAAATAGAGCAGCCATCATAGTCAACAAAAGAGTCCAGGGTGCAGTCTCAAACACAACAGAATGATCTCTGCTTGTTTCTAAGGCAACCCATTCAATATCACAGTAACCCAAGTCTAGGCCCCAACCACTAATGACAAAGAAGTTGAAGTTCAATGGTTCTACGAAGACCTACAGACCGTCTAGAACTAACACCAAAAAAAGATGTCCTTTTCATCATAGGGGACTGGAATGCAAAAGTAGGAAGTCAAGAAACACCTGGAGTAACAGGCAAATTTGGCCTTGAAATACAAAATGAAGCAGGGCAAAAGCTAACAGAGTTTTGCCAAGAGAACACAATGGTCATAGCAAACACCCTTTTCCAACAACACAAGAGACAACTCCACACATGAGCATCACGAGATGGTCAATACCGAAATTTGCAGCCAAAGCTGGAGAAGCTCTATACAGTCAACAAAAACAAGACCAGGAGCTGACTGTGGCTCAGATCACGAACTCTTTATTACAAAATTCAGACTTAAATGAAGAAAGTAGGGAAAACCACTAGACCTTTCAGGTATGACCTAAATCAAATCCCTTATGATTATACAGTGGAAGTGAGAAATAGATTTAAGGGCCTAGATCTGATAGATAGAGTGCCTGATGAACTATGGCTAGAGGTTCATGACATTGTACAGGAGATAGGGATCAAGACCATCCCCAAGAAAAAGCAGTGCAAAAAGGCAAAATGGTTGTCTGAGGAGGACTTACAAATAGCGGAGAAAAGAAGAGAAGTGAAAGGGAAAGGAAAAAAGGAAAGATATACCCATCTGAATGCAGAGTTCCAAAGAATAGCAAGGAGAGATAAGAAAGCCTTCCTCAGTGATCAATGTAAAGAAATAGAGAAAAGCAATAGAATGGGAAAGACTAGAGCTCTCTTCAAGAAAATTAGAGATATCAAGGGAACATTTCATGCAAAGATGGGCACAAAAAAGGACAGAAACTGTATGGACCTAACAGAAGCAGAAGCTGTTAAGAAGAGGTGGCAAGAATACACAGAAGAACTGTACAAAAAAGATCTTAATGAACCAGATAACCATGATACTGTGATCACTCACCTAGAGCCAGACATCCTGGAATGCAAAGTCAAGTGGGCCTTAGGAAGCATATCTCCGAACAAAGCTGTGGAGGTGATCGAATTCTAGCTGAGCTATTTCAATCCTAAAAGATGATGCTGTGAAAGTGCTATACTCAAGATGCTAGCAAATTTAGAAAGCTCAGCACAGATCTGGAAAAGGTCAGTTTTCGTTCCAATCCTAAAGAAAGGCAATGCCAAAGAATGTTTAAACTACCGCACAATTCCACTCATCTCACATGCTAGCAAAGCGATGCTCAAAATTCTCCAAACTAGGCTCCAACAGTGTGTGAACCGAGAACTTCCAGATGTTCAAGCTGGATGTAGAAAAGGCAGAGGAACCAGAGATCAAATTGCCAACATCTGTTGGACCATAGAAAAAGCAAGAGAGTTCCAGAAATACATCTACTTCTGCTTCACTGACTGTGCTAAAGCCTTTGACTGTGTGGGTCATGACAGACTCTGGAAAACTCTTCAAGAGATGGGACTACCAGACCACCTGACCTGCCTCCTGAGAAATCTGTATGCAGGTCAGGAAGCAACAGTTAGAACTGGACATGAAACAATGCACTGGTTCCAAACTGGGAAAGGAGTCCGTCAAGGCTGTATATTGCCACCCTGCTTATTTAACTTATATGTAGAGTACATCCTGCAAAATGCCAGGCTGGATGAAGCACAAGCTGGAGTCAAGATTGCCAGGAGAAATAGCAATAACCTCAGATATGCAGATGACACACCACCCTTATGGCAGAAAATGAAGAGGAGCTAAAGGGCCTCTTGATGAAAGTGAAAGAGAAGAGTGAAAAACTTGGCTTAAAACTCAACATTCAAAAAACTCAGATCATGGCATCTGGTCCCATCACTTCATGGCAAGTAGATGGGGAAACAACGGAAACAGTGACAGACTAAAATCACGGTCCCTCCAGCGTTGGGACCAGACAGATGCCATGATTTTAGTCTTTTGAATGCTGATTTTTAAGCCAGGTTTTTCACTCTCCTGTTTTACCTTCATCAAGAAGCTCTTTAGCTCCTCTTCGCTTTCTGCCATTCGGGTGGTGTCATCTGCATATCTGAGGTTATTGATATTTCTCCCTGCAATCTTGATTCAACTTGTGCTTCATCCAGCCCGGCATTTCACATGATGTACTCTGCATATAAGTTAGATAAGCAGGGTGACACTATACAGCCTTGATGTACTCCTTTCCCAGTTTGGAACCAGCCCACTGTTCCATGTCCGGTCTTAGCTGTTGCTTCCTGGCCTGCACACAGGTTTCTGAGGAGGCAGCAAGGGTGGTCTGCTATTCTCGACTCTTGAAGAATGTTCCACAGTTTGTTGTTATCCACACAGTCAAAGGCGTAGTCAATGTTTTTCTGGAATTCTCTTGCTTTTTCTATGACCCAACGGATATTGGCAATTTGATCTCTGGTTCCTCTGCCTTTTCTAAATTCAGCTTGTACACCTGGAAATTTTTGGTTCACGTACTGTTGAAGCCTAGCTTGAAGGATTTTGGACACTGCCTTGCTTGCAAGTGAAATGAGTGCAATCATGTGGTAGTTTGAACATTCTTTGGCATTGCCCTTCTTTTGGATTTGAATGAAAGCTGGCTTTTTCCAGTCCTGTGGCCATTGCTGAGTTTTCCAAATTTGATGACGTATTGATTAATGAAAGAAAAAAAATATAACATTTCATTTCACTGTAGTGAAAGCAGTGCTTAGAAGGAAATTTAGCTGAAAACATAGTAAAAAGGGAGAAATGCCTCAAATCTATAATCTTCCAGTTTAAGATATTAGACAAAGGAAGTACAGAGAGAACCCAAAGCAGGCAGAAAAAAACAGCAGAAGTTAGTTAGAGCAAAAATAAATGATGGAGGCATTCGAGAAAAAAGAAAAACCAATAAAACAATTGCTTTACAGAAATCTGAAAAAAATTGACAAACGTGTAGCTAGAATGATCCAGAAAAAAAGACTGAAAATCAGGAATGAAGAAGGAGAATTCCAATAACCTCATAGAAATAAAACAAATTTATGAGAGTACTATGAATAATTATGTACCAATAAACCTACTAATCTAAATGAACAAATTCCTAGGAAGATAAACTATCAAAACTGTTCAAGAAGAAGTAGTACAAAAAGTCTGAGTAGGCCTATGCTATATAAAGACATTGAATTTGTAAAAAAAAAAAAAAAATCCCCATGAAGAAAAGCTCAGGACAGGTGACTTCACTGGTGAGTTGCAAAACATTTCAAGAAGTAACACCAGTCTTTCACAAAGTCTTTTAAAAAACAGAAGAGAGGGAAACATTTCCACCTCGCTCTGTGAGGTATTAACTTCACACCAAAACCAGACAAAGGCATCTTATGACCACTTCAGAACTATTATCTTTTATGAACACAGATGCGAAAGTTATCAACAAAATAGTATCAAACCAAATCCATCACCGTCTAGAAACCGTTATACACCGTGAATATCCCTTATGAATATAGATGCAAAAAGGCATCAAAAAAAAAAAATACGATCAGCTCAAATATATCAATGCTGAAAAAGTATCACATAGGAACTTCCTTGGTGGTCTAATGGTAAAAAAAATCTGCCTGCCAATTCAGAGGACACAGGGCAATCCCTGGTCTGGGAATTAAGATCCCACAAGTTGCTGGGCAACCAAGCTCGAGCACCCAGAGCCCACGCCCTGCAATAAGAGAACCCACCGCAGTGAGAAGCCCGCTCACTGCAAGAACAGCCCCACTCACCACAACTAGAGAAAGCCCGCGGGCAGCAGCAAAGACCCCGCGCAGCCAACAATAAACTTTACGTACCGTGACTAAGTGGGGCTTATCCCGGGAATGCAAGATATTTCCAACATATAAGTCAGTGTAATACTCCATATCAATAAAAGCGGTAAACACTTGATTATCACTGTTAATGGAGAAAAAGAATTTTGATGATAAAAGCACTAAACACTAAGAGTAGAAGGAAGCTTCAGCTATGAAAAGCCCGCAGCTGACATGCTTACTGATGGATGAACGAAAGCTTTTCCCCTGAGATCAGAAATGAGGCAAGGATGTTCAGTCTCACCTCATCAACTCAACATTGTACTAGAGGTTCTAGTCAGAACATTTAGGTGGGAGGGAAAAAAAAAAGGTATTTATACAAAGGAAAAAGTTGATCTATTTATAGATGACATGATCTTGTATATTTGCTGTTCTTCAGTCGCTTGGTCGCGTCCGACTCTTTGCGACCCCATGGACTGCAGCACGCCAGGCCTCCTTGTCCATCACCAACTCCTGGAGCTTGCTCAAATTCATGTCCATTGAGTCGGTGATGCCATCCAACCATCTCATCCTCTGTCGTCCCCTTCTCCTCCTGCCTTCAATCTTTCCCAGCATCAGGGTATTTTCTAATGTCAGTTGTCAGAAAAGTAATGTCTCTGCTTTTTAATATGCTGTCTAGCTTTGTCATAGCTTTTCTTCTAAGAAGCAAGTGTCTTTTAATAGAGAAAACCCTAAAAACTCCACCAGAAAATTATTAGTGCTGTGAAGTTCAGCAAGGTTGCTAGATTCAAGATCAATATAAAAAATCAACTATTTTTATACACTTGAAATTAACTATTTAAAATGAATTTAAAAGAACAATCCCATTTATTATAGCATCCTCCAAAATACTTGGGAATAAAAATAAAATATAAAATTCGTACAGTAAAAATGACTAATCCTGTGTTCATGAATTGGAAAACAATATTACTTAAATGGCATCACTCCACAAATTATAAATTTAATGTAATATCTATCAAAATTCCAGTGATTTTTTTGACAAAAATTGACAAAGTGACCCCAAAAAGTTCATATGGAACTTCAAAGGATCCAAAATAGCCAAAACAATTTTGATGAAGAACAAAGAGGACTCATGCTTCCCAATCTAAAAAGTTACTACAACGCTAGTGTAATAAGGTCAACTGTGGTACTCACTTAAGAACAGACTTACAGATCAGTGGAACTGCACTGAGTCTAGAAATAATCCCATTCATTTATGGTCAATAGATTTCAGTAAAGGCATCAAGATAATGCAAAGGGGAAAAATAACCTCTTTCAAGAAATGGTGCTGGGACAGCCAGATGCTCACTTGCAAAAGAACGAATCTGGAGCCCTGCCTCACAACACACACAGAAATTAACTCCGCGGATCATAGACCTAAACGTAAGGGCTCAAGCTAGAAAGCGCTTAGAAGAAAACAGCTCTAAGTCTGTGCCCTTGGATTAGGTGTGACACCTGAAGCACAAGCAACTAAGAAAAAAACAGATAAATCAGATTTCATCACAAAATTAAAAACTTTTGTGTACCAAAAACCAATATCAAAAAGTGAAAAGACAGCCAACAAATGGAGAAAATATTTGTAGATCATTTAAGACGTTTACTCTTTGGAAGAAAAGTTATGACCAACCTAGATAGCATATTCAAAAGCAGAGACATTACTTTGCCAACAAAGGTCCGTCTAGTCAAGGCTATGGTTTCTCCAGTGGTCATGTGTGGATGTGAGAGTTGGACTGTGAAGAAAGCTGAGCACCGAAGGATTGATGCTTTTGAACTGTGGTGTTGGAGAAGACCCTTGAGAGTCCCTTGGACTGCAAGGAGATCCAACCAGGACATCCATTCTAAAGGATACCAGTCCTGGGTGTTCATTGGAAGCAATGATGCTGAGGCTGAAACTTTGGCCACCTCATGCAAAGAGTTGACTCATTGGAAAAGACCCTGATGCTGGGAGGGATGGGGGGCAGGAGGAGAAGGGGATGACAGAGGATGAGATGGCTGGATGGCATCACGGACTCGATGGACGTGAGTCTGAGTGAACTCCGGGAGAGGGTGATGGACAGGGAGGCCTAGTGTGCTGCGATTCGTGGGGTCGCAAAGAGTCGGACACGACTGCGCGACTGAACTGAACTATCTGGTAAGGGTCGAATATTCAAAACAGAGAACTCCTACAACTAAATAATAAAAAGAAAATTCAGTTTTTTTAAGTGGGCGTAAGATTTTATTTTTTTGCAGACTTCTTACTTTGCACTGGGGTAGAGCCGGTTAACAGCGCTGTGTTAGTTCCAGGTGAACAGCGGAGGGATTCAGCCACACACACACGAGAACGAAATGATGCCACTCGCAGCAACAGGGGTGGACCCGGAGACTGCCATGCGGAGTGACGTCACTCGGGGAGAACTACTGTAGGCCGTCCCTTACATGCGGAATCTAAAAAGAAAAGATACGAATGAACTTAAAAACAGAAAGAGACTAACCAGCGTGGAGAGTTGCCAGCAAGGAGGGGAGAGAAGGGGAGGTTCGGGCGTCGGGATGGACAGGCACACTCTGCAGGATGCAGCCCGGGTCATGACAAGCGCCTGCCGCGCAGCACGGGGAGCTCTGCTCAGGGCTACGTGGCAGCCTGGATGGGAGGGGAGTCTGGGGACGATGGAGGCCTACGACTTTAATCATTTCTTCAAAGAAGATATGTAAGTGGCCGATAAGCACTTGGAAAAATCTTCAGGGCTTCCCTCGTGGCTCAGCGGTGAGGAGTCTGCCTGCCAGGGCAGGAGACACATGCTGGACCCCTGGTCCGGGAGGATCCCACGTGCCGCAGAGCAACAGGGCCTGAGCGACACCCGGAACCGCAGCTTCTGAGCCCACGCTCTGCATGCAGCTCCTGAGGGCAGAGAGCTCCGGGCTCTGCAGCAAGAGAAGCTGCTGCAACAGAAGCTCACACCCCGCAACGGGGAGCAGCCCCCGGTCGCCACAGCTAGCATCGAAGACCCGGCACAGCCACAAATGTACAATTATTCACTAAGAAAAGAGAGGTACTATCATTGTTTGCCACAAGAGAAACGAAATCACACCCACAGTGAGAAACCACAGCCATTGGGACGGCTATGATTTTAACAGACAATAACAAGCTCTGGCTGCTGCTGCTGCTAAGTCGCTTCAGTCGTGTCCGACTCTGTGCGACCCCATAGATGGCAGCTCACCAGGCTCGACCATCCCTGGGATTCTCCAGGCAAGAACACTGGAGTGGGTTGCCATTTCCTTCTCCAATGCATGAAAGTGAAAAGTGAAAGAGAAGTCGCTCAGTCGTATCTGACTCTTCGCGACCCCAAGGACTGCAGCCCACCACGCTCCTCCGTCCATGGGATTCTCCAGGCAAGAGTACTGGAGTGGGATGCCATTGCCTTCTCCGACAAGTCTGGCAGGAATGTGAAAATATTGGAATACTTAGACACTGCTAGTGGGGCTGCCAAATGATGTAGTCCCTTTACAGGCTTGCTGCTGCTGCTGCTAAGTCACTTCAGTCCTGTCCGACTCTGTGCGACCCCAGAGATGGCAGCCCACCAGGCTCCCCCGTCCCTGGGATTCTCCAGGCAAGAACACTGGAGTGGGTTGCCATGTCCTTCTCCAAAACAGTCTTGACAGTTCCTCAAATTAAACACTGCCATATGACCCAGCAATTACTCTCCTAGGCGTATACACAAGTTGAAAACACGTGTTCACATATATAAACTTGTACATGAATGTTCATGGCAGCATTATTTAGGAATAACAGCCCAAAGTGGGAGCCACCTGAAGTCCACCTGCTTTCGAATGGATAAACAAATGTGATGCGTCTCTACAGCGAAATGTTATTCAGCGATGAAAAGGAAGCCTTGTACGTGGCTCACAAGCAGAAACCTTGAAAGCAACACCAGGCGGAAGAAGGCAGGAAAAAAAGGCCACCTAGTGTGTGATTCCATTTATAGAGACTGTTCAGAATGGGCAAATGCGCAGAGACAGGGAGCGCGTCCGTGCCTGCCGTGGGGGTGGGCGTGACTGCTCGTGGGCACAGTCTCTTCGGGGGAGAGAGTGCCGAGTGGGCTGCCTCTGGGCCCGGGGCGGGGCTCTCTGCAGGGTGCTGGGTAGGCCCTCCTCTTGAGAGGCTGCGGCAGGCACTGGCACAGACAGGCTGCCAGCAGGCCGCGGCTGTGCCTTCCCTAAGAACGGGACTTCAGCTCGTCGCTGCCTCTCACTTCCTCTTGGAGGAAAACCGCAGACAGGCCCGGCCGCACCTTCCTGAGAAACCGCAGGGCGGCCGCTTCCCCCAAGCCCGAGTCCGCCAAAAGCACCCCCGGGGCGTCGCGCCTCTGCTGCGGTCCGATCACCGTTTGCTTCCTGAGTTCCGGATCGCAGCTCCCAAAAGCACGTCACGACCATGAGACATGAGGGCTTTTTTTTCTTTTCTATCTTGAAAAAGATTTATTCTGTTCATTTCCCCTACCCTCCGCTTTGCTCTGCCACTGGCAACTGCTTTTCGTCGTGGAAACCTCCGCTCGTTTCTGCTTTGTTTGCAGCTCGCTCTGAACCCTCAGTAGACAGTAGCTCGGGGAGAGTTCTCGGTGCCTCCAGCAGGTGCTGGTGAAGGAGCTGCACCACGCCTCGTGCAGGCCGGGCCTCTGTCTCTCGGCTGATCTGAATCATCTCGGCAGGAAGAAAGATGTGCATTTCTGAGATGATTTCTGCTTCCCTGGGGCGGCGGCCGTGGCCACATCCGGAGCCGCGTGGCGCCGCCAGCTCACCCCTCCTGGGGCTGCGCCAGCGTCTGGTGGGAGAGGTCCCCGTTCCGTTCCAGGGGGACCTCCCGGGTTTCCTCGGGAATCCTGATTTGTGTCTGCAAATTCCCTGAAGGCCAGGCTGATTCATTCCAGGCCTTTGCAAGCAGGCAGTGAGTCAGTGCGTCTTCGCTTCTTTCCCACGTGAATAATTCAACACACATTCCATGCATAAGAAAATGGGCACAACAAGGTCAAATAAATAGGGAGGTCTGCGTGGGGAAGTGTAGACCAGGAGGCCAAGAAAGCAACGGCCAGTCTGACTCCAGGATCTGTGCTCTTTATCATCCTGCCTGAGAGCCAGAGAAGAGCCCGGAAGGCCACACTGGGAGATGGGCAAAGAATCTCATTTTTCACTTTGTGTAATTCTAATAACAATTAATGACATATTATATACATACATGCACACACTGCTTTAGAACACCTAATTTATAACGGAGATGAAACTAGCTATACCTTGAAGAGGCAAATCACAGAAAGCTAACTATCCATTTTCTTAAAAAAAAAAACCACAACAAAACCTATCCATTTTCCACTTTAAAAATGATCTGAGATAATTACTAGGCAGAGTCAAAACAACTTGGAAATGCTGGACACAAGAAATACCGAAACCAGTGGCCTGAAAACGGCCTCACACACTGAATGCGTCTTGCATCCGCAGTTCACTCTGTGGGAGGTCCTGCTCTGTCTGTGGTGGGCTCTCCAAAGACACCTGCCCAGTGACTGGATGAAGTCTGCGTGTGCCAGCCCCAGGCCGCTCCGGCCACCTGTCTGCAAGGAGAAGAAGGCCTTAAGTTCACAGCATCGCTCCATCCCTCACAGCTGGGCAGCCAGCAGGCGCTTGCCCAGAGCCAGCGTGATTTATTGACGTGCCTGGAATCCCTAGATGAGACACGCTGTGCCCAGGAATCCTATTACTCATCTGTTCCCTTCGCAGCCCTCTCTTCGGCACTTTTTCCAGCCTCTCTCTCTCCGGGGCACAGCCCTCTTTCTTTCCAGTTATGCTGAGGCCTGCCTGACACATTCCGATCACTGGCAGAAAGGCAAATTTGAGAAAAGCTTCCCCTCTGTTTTTAAAAGCTGCCTCAGGCTCCACATTGCTGAGGCCGCTGGTGGCTGTGGCGTGATCGGTCCAAATTCTGGTCACTGGCAGGGAAAAGTCCCCATGGCAGCCATTCTAAGATGGCTTTTGCTTTGAGTGTTCTTACCCTCGATAATGTTTGAGGCTTGTGAAATACCCATATATCCTGGGTGTCACTTGATCAACAGCAAGAAAAAACACACACAACATGCAGAACTAGCCGTCTTGTGGACATGTGAAATATAAACTGGCGTTTATTTTTGTTTGAGCTCTTAAAACAACTGTGTGATGGAAGATCTGCTGGAGGAAGAAATGGCTTGAAAAATAGAATCAAGAGTATAAAATACCAGAAAATATCTCAGTAATTTCCACCTAAGAGGGAAAGACCCTGGCACAACCTGTCTCCCTACCTCCTCCCCGGCCTCCCAGATGGGCTCTCGGGCAAAGAGGTGGTCCCACTGCTGTGAGCGTCAGCCTGTGCCAGTGTGTGTATGTGTGTGGGGCGTTTCCCACACCCCCTAGTCCTTCTCATACAACCGCCCGTAGAGAGCTGCCGTCACCAGCCCAGACGACAGTCCCCTCTTCTTCGGAAATAATGGTCACTCTCCCAGCCCAGCTGGTCAGGGGTTTCCAGCGTCATCCCCGAGGTCAGAAGCATTGGAAAGATATAAGAAGTACTGAAGTTCCCCCACAGGTGAAACTCGAACATCCCCGTGGCCTCTGTGATCTCCTGCCCACACGTCTCGAAGCCAAGACCCCCACACTTGACCAGGGCACAGACTTGGACATAGTAGGTGCCATGCACGGTGTGAAGACCATCGAAGACCCCCAGGGCATACAGCTCCTGGGACACGGTGGGCCTCTGGTAAAGCAAATGACAGCAGAGGCCGTTTGCACAGACGTGGAGGTGGCCTTCCCTTCCCCACACGGGAACCAGGGTGAAATTGTCATACATCATCTCAGAGTTAAACGTGGGAGAGGCATTCGTGGTTGATTTGGGGGCTACATCACAATGGACGTCCTGGGCATCCTTGTCTGAGTAGGGATCCCCTGCCAAGAGTGCTAAAAACTTCCTGTGGGATGGGTCCGTTTTCCCTGTGGCGTTCCCTGCACTGACGAGGCCCGGTGGGTGTCTGGCTACCTCGGCAACTATGAGGTGACCTTCAGGGCTTGTCATGTGGTGATGCCAAAAGGACTTCCGAGGGGCGTGTATGCCACTGCCCGTCATCCCCAGAGATGGGTGGTGGATGTTCGCAGCCAGAAAGTTGATGCCAAAGGCGATGGCGAAGCCTCTCTGAATCTGAATGGCTGCCAAGAGTGGGAGCTGGTTCATCCAGGCAGCCGGATACACAATGTGCTTCACCTCAGAGTCTCTGAGGAGCCTGACAGCAGGGTCAAAGAACAATATGTCAAAGCAAGTGAAGACGCCGAACTTGCCAGCGAAGGGGGTGTCGAAGACTACGTGATCCACCTCCAGAGGGGTATCGAACGCGGGCTCAAAATAGAGGTTATGCTTGCGGTAGCGGTCCACCAGGGTTCCGTTACTGCTGAGCACAACGTTGGTGTTAAACTGGTATCTGCCGTCACGGGGGCATGCTGGGTCACTGCTAGACAAGGCTGCTTCGTCCCGAGATTGGCCACCAGGAACATCTCTCCCTTCATAGCCATACAGCTCAGGCGCTGGAGGACCTAGAGGGGGAAATAAAAGTGTAAACAAAGGAAGTTTTAAACCCTGCCTTCTTCTTATAATTTTAGAATAGTACCTGTATTATGTCCATAATATATAAACAGCTACCATAAATCAATAAGAAAAGAGTAACCACCACTGAAAGCACACAGAGAATATGAACAAGTGGCTTACAGACGAACAAATACAAATGGCCGACGAGCACCTGAGGAGACGCTCAGTCTCTTTAGTAAGAAGGACATACAAATCAATATGATAATGAGGTGTCATGTCTCACCTCCATAAGACTGGCAAAAAGTAAAAAGACTATTCTATCTCTCACTGACCAAAGGACGGGCAAACAGGTACTCACATGCTATTACTGCGGATGCAAAGTGCCACAAAGTCCTTTAAAGGGAAAACAGTGTTCTTGAAATAATTATTTTAAAAGTGTTTATCCTGGTGGCGGTCCAATCAATGTGGCAGAATAGGGGGATGTGGAGCTCACCTCCTCCCACAAACACATCAAAATACACCTCCATCTGGAATAATTCTCACAAAATGCCCGCTGAATGCTGGCAGACCATCTCAAACACCCAAAATCGTAAGAGAAATCTCCACACACCAGGTAGAACGAAAGAAAAAAATGTGGGGAGGGGGGATTGGGATGGGACTTGCACCCCTGAGAAGCAGCTATGAGAGAAGAAAGAGTCTTGCACCCTTGGAAGCCCCTTCACCAATGGGGAGCTCAGTCCAAGACAGAAAGGGAGCTTCAGGGGCTCAGAGGCGAGCCGAGCCACCAGCCTGGGGCAGACAGAGCAGAGAGGCCTGCACAGACGGTCCAGCCACCAGCCTGGGCAGACAGAGCAGAGAGGCCCACACGGACAGTCCAGCCACCAGCCTGGGCAGACAGAGCAGAGAGGCCTGCACGGACAGTCCAGCCACCAGCCTGGGCAGACAGAGCAGGAGGCCCACACGGACAGTCCAGCCACCAGCCTGGGCAGACAGAGCAGAGAGGCCGGCACGGATGGTCCAGCCGGCACGGACGGTCCAGCCACCAGCCTGGGCAGACAGAGCAGAGAGGCCCGCACGGACAGTCCAGCCACCAGCCTGGGCAGACAGAGCAGAGAGGCCCGCACAGACAGTCCAGCCACCAGCCTGGGCAGACAGAGCAGAGAGGCCGGCACGGATGGTCCAGCCGGCACGGATGATCCAGCCACAGCCTGGGCAGATAGAGCAGAGAGGTCTGCATGGACGGTCCTGCCATCGGCCTGTGCTAGAGACACGGGTCCACCGATGTCTGCAGCAGGGCCGGGTGCTGAAACTCAGGCTTCAGAGGACAGACCAAAGGGCAGGACTTGGTGGGCTGCACGCAGACAGCCTGAGGGGGCTGGAGCATGGTGAGGGGGCAGGGGTGTATGCAGAAGAAGCTTGGGTCCGCCACAGAAGTGAAGAGCCTTTGTTAACAAGCGTGCAAGGCAAGGGTGGGGCTGCCATAGGTGCCTCAGTCTTGGCACGCTCATGGAGGGCTTGCACTGCCATCAAAACCCCGCTGTTAATGGACACGGCCCAGACAGAGGGGTGAGTCCACCACAGCAGCTTCTGTGTCCATGATGACAGCGCTACCTCTGTGGGTTCTGTGGGAGCACCCGTGGGTTGCCTGTGTGCAGAGGCAGGAATCTGAGCCCTCCCCCTGCCACTGTGCGGGGTCACGCCACCACTGCCTGCTCTGTAAGCTCAGCGCCCCCGGGACATCCCAGCGGGCAGCCCCCGGGTCTGGGACAGGTCCAGCCTTAGCGGCCGTGTGCTTGTGGGAACATGCACACGGGGGCCGGGCAGGGTGTGGCTTGCTTCCACAGGTCCCACAGCAGATCCAGGTTTGCGACTACTGTGCTCGGGATGCCCGACTTCAGCAAAGCTACGCTGGCCTTGTGAGAACGCCACCCGAGGGACACCAGGGCAGGCTGCCCATGTTCCCATGGTTGAGAGGGACCAAGAGCAGTGCCAAGAGCAGAAGGCTTTGTACGCCTGCGTGACAGGTGACGGGTGACACCACAGAGCACGCTCAAGGAGGACGGCGCTGGCAGAGGAATCCTTAGTGGCTCTCTCCCAGCGGGAGTGCTCCACCCCCACCTCAGCTCCCCGGCTCCCTCGCACCCCAGCTCATTAATGGGTCTGGGGGCTTCTGCTCCAACAGTTTGGGAGCAGATCTGGCCGCCAGTGGGCAGTGACAGCCACTGAGCAGAGAGGAGGCCCTGCTCAACGTCCAGCGCAGACTTTGGCCACCACGACGCCTGTCATACCTCCTATCCAGGGGATAGTGATCAATATAGACCGAGGGAAGAAGAGCAGACATCTATACCAAAGACAGCCCTCACACCAAAAATAGGAAACCCACACAGGCTACCCAGGGAGGCCACCCCATAAAGTTAGACTAGACCCCCAAAACCACAGCAGATCACTATTTCACCTAAACTCACAGAGCAAGAGAAATGTAAGTCAAATACAGCAGAGGAACCATTCCCAATTAAGAGATCAAGAGAATTCCCCTGAAAGAACAAACAATGAAACAGACCTCATCAGCCTAATATACACTGGATTCAAGAGGAGATACTGAAAATACTGAAGGAATTAAGAAGAGCGACTGATAAAAAGGCAGATTACCATAAAAAGGACCTAGAAGCTATAAAGAGGAGCCAAGAAAAATTAGAAAACTCACTTGTCCAGACAAAAGCTGAGCTAAAGGCAATGAAGAGCAGATTAAATAATGCAGAAGAATGAATAAATACCTGGAAGACGGAATAATGGAAATCACCCAATCAGAAGGGCAGACAGAAAGTCAAATAAAAAGAAAAAAAAAATGAAAGCAATGTAAGGGACTATGGGATAATAGAGGCTTCCCAGGCAGTGCTAGTGGTAAAGAGCAATGCAGGAGACACGAGAACCATGGGTTTGATCCCTGGCTGAGAAGATCCCCTGCAGGAGGGCATGGCAGCCCACTCCAGTATTCTGCCTGAAGAATCCCATGGACAGAGGAGCCTGGTGGGCTACAGTTCACAGGGTTGCAAAGAGACGGACACACCTGAGCAACTGAGCACGTGTGTGCACATAGGATAATATAACATGTGCCAATCTAAGCATAACAGAGACTCCAGAAGCAGAAGAAAGACAAAACGGGACCAAAGATTTCTTTGAAGAAATCATGGCTGAAAACTTCCCGAAACGAAAGAAAGAAACAAATACCAGATACAGGAAGCAAAGAGAATCCCAAACAAGGTGAACGGAAACAGACCTGCACCAACACATTCTGTAACTAAAATGACAAACGTCAAAGATAAAGAGAGGATTCTAAAGGCAGCAAGAGAAAAACAGAACTAACTACAAGGGAACCTCCTAAGGCTATCAGCTGATTTCTCTACAGACATGGGCTTCACTGGTGGCTCAGAGGGTAAAGCGTCTGCCTGCCATGCAGGAGACCCCTGTTTGATTCCTGGGTTGGGAAGATCCCCTGGAAGGGATAGGCTACCCACTCCAGTGTTCTTGGGCTTCCCTGTTGGCTCAGATGGTAAAGAATCTGCCTGCAATGCTGGAGGCCTAGGTTTAATCCCTGGGTCAGGAAGACCCCCTGGAGAAGGAAATGGCAACCCACTCCAGTATCCTTGCCTGGAAAATCGGATAGATGGAGAAGCCTGGTGGGCTACAGTCCATGGGGTCGCAAAGAGTCTGACACAAGTGAGCAACTTCCGTTTCTTTCTTTCTTTCTCTACAAAAAAGTTGCAGGCCAGAAGGGAGCAGTAAGATATACTCATAAAAGAGTCTTAAGAGTTTAAGTCTTAAAAGGGAAAAATCTGCACTTCCCACGTGGCTCACCTGCTAAAAAATATGCCTGCAATGTGGGAGAGCTGGGTTTGATCTCTGGGTTGGGAAGATCCCCTGGAGAAGGGAACGGTTACCCACTCCAGTATTCTGGCCTGGAGAATTCCACGGACTTCAGTCCACGGGGTCACAAAGAGTCAGACACAACTGAGTGACTTCACTTTCACTTTTCACAGGAGAGTCTACCCCAGCAGGATTATCACTTAGAATAGAAGGAGAGATAAATAATTTCTCAGACAAGCAAAAAATTAAGAGAATACAGCAATACTACTGAACTGAACTGAACTGAACTGAAACCTACCCTAAAGGAAATATTGAAAGGTCTTCTCTACATAGAAAAGAAGCAAGAATCTATGGAAAAGAGAAAATCACAACTGGAAAGTAAATCACTTCTATAAACTATTATACAGGTTTTTAAAAAAAATCAAAAATTTTGTGAAGGCAATGAACAGCAAAAGAGTAAACATGGAGATGTAAAAGAGGACATGAAAATCATAAACTGTTGGGGAGGAGAGTAAGAAAAAGTAGATTTTTTCCCCTGAATGTGTTTCAGCCTATGTGACTATAAGTCTAATGCAAGTGAATGTAGGAAGGGGTTAACATACTTGAAAAACAGGGTGACCACAAATCAAAAACATACAATAGATTCACAGAAAAACAAAAGGAGAATGTAAGTATAATACAAAAGGAAAACCATCAAATCACAAAAGAAGAAGGAACAAAAAAGAAATTAAAAAGTCAACTAGAAAACAAAGTCTACAATGGCAATGAATACATATCTATCAATAATTACCTTAAATGTCAATGCACTAAATGCTCCAATCAAAAGAAAGAGTTGCAGACTGAGTTAAAAAAAAAAAGTGCTTACAATATGAACGGTTTTATGAAGACCTACAAGATCTTTTAGAAGTAACACCCCAAAAAAGATGTCCTTTTCATTATAGGGGACTCGAATGCAAAAGTAGCAAGTCAAGAAACCNGTGAACTCCAGGAGTTGGTGATGGACAGGGAGGCCTGGCGTGCTGCGATTCATGGGGTCACAAAGAGTCAGACACAACTGAGCGACTGAACTGAACTGAAAAAAGAGAGGTGGGAAGCCTGAGGTACAAAGCAATTAAACAGCTTGCACAAAGCCCACCAGGCTCCTCTGTCCATGGGATTCTCCAGGCAAGAGTACTGGAAGGTAAGAGGTAAAATTGTTACATGCAGATGGCATGATACTGTACACTGGAGTGGGCAGCCATTCTCCTCTCCCAGGGAGCTTTCTGACCCAGGAATCGAACCCAGGTCTCTTGCATTGCAGGCAGATTCTTTACCTCTGAGCCACCAGGGAAGCTCAATACTATATTAAAAAAAACAAAACCCTAAGGATCCACACAAAAACTACTAGAACTGATCAACAACTTCAGTCTGGTAGCAGGATACAAGATTAACGTACAGAAATCAGTTGCATTTCTCTACACTGAAAATAAATTATCAAAAAGGGAATGTAAAAACTTCTTTTTAAATTGTTTCAATAAAATAAAATACTTAGGAATAAACCTGACCAAGGAGGTCAGGAAAGACTTATATACTGAGAATTACAAAACATTAAGAAAGAAAACTAGAGATGATTTAAAGAAATGGAAAGATATTCCATGCTCTTAGATTGGAAGAATTAATTTTGTTAAAATGGCCATACTACCCAAAGCAATCTACAGAGTTAATGCGATCCCTATCAAATTATTCACATTTTTCACAGAACTTGGACAAATAACCCTAAAATTTATATAGAGCCATAAAAGACCCAGAATTGTCAAAGCGATACTGAAGAAAAACAATAAAGCAGGAGGCATAACCCTCCCACACTTTAGACAAGACTACAAAGCTACAGTAATTAAAACAGTGTGGTCTTAACAGAAAAATAAATGTGGATCAGTGGAACAGAAGAGAGAGCCCAGACATAGACCCACAGACCTATTGGCAACTAACCTTCGACAGAGGAGGCAAGAATATACAACAGAGAAAAGCTAGTCTCTTTAGGAAGCAGTGTTGCGGAAGTCAGCCAGCCACATGTAAGTAAATCAATGACCTTCACACCATACACAAAGTAAACTCAAAATGGCTTAAAGACTTAAATATAAGACATGACACCATAAAACGCCTAGAAGAGAATGCAGGCAAAACATTTCCTGACGTGAATTGTACCGGTGCTGTCTTAGGTCAGCCTCCCAAGCTGAGGGAAAAAAAAACTCAAAGTCAAACAAATGGGACCTAATCAAACAGCTTTTCTACAGCCAAGGACACAATATAAAAAGTCAGCCTATGGATCAGCAGAAAATATTGCAAATGCTGTGACAGACGACGGTTCAATTTCCAAAATATACGGACAGCTCATACAGTGGAACGACACCAAAAACCCAATTGAAAAACGGCCAGAAGACCTAAATAGACATTTCTCCAAAGACGACACATACAGATGGCCAACAGGCACAGGAAAGGCTGCTCAGCACGGCTAGTTATTAGAGAAAGACAAATCAAAGCTACAGGGAAGTGGGGCCTCCCTCGGTCACAACGGCCATCATTGAAAAGTCTACAAATAACTACCGCTGGAGAGGGTATGGAGAAAGGAGAACGCTCCGACACTGGGTGGGAGTGTGAATTGGCGTGGCCACTGTGGGAAACATATGGAGGTTCCTCAAAAGACCAAAGGGATTTCCCTGGTGGCCCAGTGGTTAAGACTCTGCCTTGCAATGCAGGTTTGATCCCTGGCTGAGGAACTAGAATTCCACAGGCCACAGAGCAACTAAGCCCGCGACTAGTGTGCCATGACTGGTGAGCCCGCGAGCAGCAGCTAGAGAGTCTCTGTGCTGCAAGGAAAGCTCCCGCCGGACACAGCAAAGATCCCACGTGCAGCAACCAAGACCCCGCACAGTCAGATGACCCAGCAAGCTCACTGCTGGGCGTGTACCTGGGGAAGACTAATCCCGAAAGATATACACTCCCCGACGTTCACAGAGGCGCTACTCACAACAGCCAAGACACGGAAGCAACCTAAGCGTCCAGTGCCTGACAGAGGGATAAAGAAGATGTGGTGTGCACACAGCAGGATGCTACTCAGCCATGAGAATGGGGGAACACCTTATAACACAACAGGGATGGATGCAAGAGATGATCAGAGTAGGTGAGGTGAGTCAGAAAGAGAGAGACAAGGACCACGTGCTATCACATTGGTGTGGGATGTAAAACAGGACCCAAACAAACTTATCTCTGAAACAGGGCTCCTTGGGGGGCTCAGACGGTAAAGTGGGAGACCTGGGTTTGATCCCCGGGTTGGGAAGATCTGCTGAAGGAAATGGCAACACACTTCAGTGTTCTTGCCTGGAAAATCCCACAGATGGAGGAGCCTGGTAGGCTACAGTCCATGGGGTCACAAAGAGTTGGACACGACTGAGTGACTTCACTGGATGAAACAGAAAGAGACTCGCAGATAGAGAAAACAGACTTGCAGTGGCCGGGGAGGTGGGGTGCGGGCTGCGGGAGAGATGGGCTGGGAGTGTGAGGTTAGCAGATGCAAACCACTGTCTATAAACAGACAGACGAGATCCTACTATATAGCACAAGGAACCATACTCAATATCCTGTGATAAACCAAAATGAGAAAGAACATAAAAAACAGTGTATGTGTAAATGAACCACTTTGCTGTACAGCAAAAATTAACACATGGTTTTCCAGTGGTCATGTATGGATGTGAGAGTTGGACTGTGAAGAAGGCTGAGCGCTGAAGAATTGATGCTTTTGAACTGTGGTGTTGGAGAAGACTCTCGAGAGTCCCTTGGACTGCAAGGAGATCCAACCAGTCCATCCTAAAGGAAATCAGTCCTGGGTGTTCTTTGGAAGGACTGATGCTGAAGCTGAAACTCCAGTACTTTGGCCACCTCATGCGAAGAGTTGACTCATTGGAAAAGACTCTGATGCTGGGAGGGATTGAGGGCAGGAGGAAAAGAGGACGACAGAGGATGAGATGGCTGGATGGCATCACGGACTCGATAGACATGAGTCTGAGTGAACTCCAGGAGGTGGTGATGGACAGAGAGGCCTGGCGTGCTGCAATTCATGGGTTCACAGAGTTGGACATGACTGAGCGACTGAACTGAACTGAACTGAAATCAACTGTACATCAGTGAAAAAATATTTTAAATAAAAATGTCGTCAGTATCTGCTGGATGCATAGACAAGAATATATTAATAGTTGGAGATGCATCCAATCATTTATAGTTTTCTCTAGAAATCAGGATAGGATGGGGGCTGGGGGGTGCTGAAGTGGACTTTCATTTTTTTAGTTTTTACAATAATTTTATTTATTGACTTTTGGTTGTGCCGGGTCTTTGTCCTTGGGAGGCCTTCTCTCCAGCCACGGTGAGTGGGGGCTACTCTCCCTCTGGTGGCAGTGTCGGGCTTCTCATTGCGGGGGATTCTCTTGCTGTGAATAGGGGACTCCAGGGGGCTTGGCCTTCGGTAGCCGTGGTCCCCAGGCTCCAGAGCCCAGGCTCGGGAGTGCCGGCTCCTGAGCGCTGGCTCACGGGCGGAGCCGCTCCGCAGCACGTGGGTCTTCTTGGATCGAGCCTGTGAGCCTGCAGCTGGATCCTTTACCACTGAGCCACTGGGGAAGCCCCGCTTTTTACACTTCTGTTTGATCTGTTGTTCTCGCATATATTCATGCATTCCTTGGTGATTGAAAACCAGAATGAGCCTCAGGTGAGTAAAGGCCTCGAAGTAGCAGTAGCGGGCGTTCTCTAACTGTGGGGCACCGGGAGCTTGGCCTTGGTTTTCAGGATCCGAAGGGCTCCGCACGTCCTGGCTCCTGGCCCCCCGCCTGGCCCAGCTCCGTGTGCCTCCTGCCCCCTTAGGAGGGAAGCCAGGCCCCTCACTTACCTCCGTGTCATTGAAGCGGTGGGGCTCCAGGCACGGGTTCCACCTGACCAAGTGGGGAGACGGCATGAAGTCCAAGAACGGGTAAATGGATGTCCTTGTAAAGTTGAATCCGTGGATGCCGTCTTCTGGAAACACTATGATCTGTGCACCCTGTAAGTCAAAACATCACAGGACAGTCTGTCAGCAGACGCCGGGAAGCAGCCCGCATCCTCCGACAGCCGTCCGCAGCTGCTCATAACCCGGGACCGGAGGGCCAGGGATCTGAGCCTTGAGGGGAACGGCTCACTGGGTCTGACCCTGAGGGAACCAGGGACAATGGGAGAGCCTGGCTGGAGGGAGCGGGGAGAGGAGCCGGGCGGTACCCTGGGGCTGCCGTGGGAGCTACAACAGGCCCTGAACGCCGTGCTCAACACACGTGCCACCGGCAGTCCCGTGGCTTTCGGCCTTCACTGCGCTTCTCCGTCAGGCAGGGGAGCTTCTGAAACACACTGGCTGTTCCGGGGTGATCCGGGGCCCGTGCCCAGAGTCTGCCTCTGTTGGCTGTGAGCGGGTCCCAGGGACAGAGTTTGTCGACAGGGCCCCAGGTGACTCTAATGCGCAGCAGAGGTGGGCGCCCCCGGGCTGGGAGTCAGAGTCAGCTGATTTCAGCACAGGAACCGGGACTGGGCTCTAACTTGTGTTTCTCTCCCTGGGAGTCGAAGACTCCGCTGAGAGCCCGGGGCCCATTATAGGCCTCTTCACACCCGGGGCAGGCCGAGGGGATGGCAGCTGCCTGAGACAGCCCAAACCGACAGGGCCGGGCCCTTCGCAGCCGCTCTCTGCTTACTGTGCTGAAGGTGCCAAGCCTGGAGCCTCAGCCACGGTGAGTGGTGGCGGAGGGCAGCCGGGCAGGCACGAGTCATAGAGAGTAACAGGCAATCTGAGTCACTGATTTCCGGAATGCACTGCACACACTTATAACTTTTTCCTGGCTATATAAAACCTATGAAAGCTTATTTGTAGAACATTTGGAAAACAGAAATTATAAAGGAAAAATTCCTAAACCTGTATCATGAAGATAGGAATTGCTAACATCCTAAGTGATTTCATTTTTTCCCCTCTCCGTCTATATGTATGTGTGTGTGTGTGTGTGTGTGTGTGTGTGTAATTGAGACAATAATAAACACACAGTTTTCTATCTTGATGCTCTCACTACAGAACCATCAAGACTACAAAGATGCCAGGACTTTCCTGGAGGTACAATGGGTAAGAATCCGCCTGCCAATGCAGGGGACGGGTTCAGTCCCTGGTCTGGGAAGATTCCCCGTGCTGCAGAGTGGCTGAGCCCCAGCACCACGACGACTGGGGCCATGCTCTCTGGAGCCTGCAAGCGCCGAGTACCCAGCTCGAGCGCTGTAGTTACTGAAACGTGAGTGCCTACAGCCCACGCTCCGCAACAAGAGAAGCCACCTCAACGAGAAGCCTGCACACCTGCAACAAAGAGTCAGCCCTGACCACAGTTAGAGACAGCTTGTGTGCAGCAGTGAGAGTCCAGAGCAGCCAGAAGTAAATAAACAAAATTATTATTAAAGAAAAAAAACTGCAAAGACACCTTCAGAAACATCACTTGTATTAGACGCTGGATAATATTTAAGAAGACACCACAGTTTATCCTCTGTTGCTGGACATTTGAATCGCTCCCAACTTTTTGTAATAAAGAGACAACTGTGGTGACCATCTCCTACAGGGTACTCAAAACACTTTCTGGATGAGCACTGTACACAAATCTTTGATTGGAGCTCTGGTTATTTCTTTATAAATAAAAGCTTTATAAGTGAAAATACTGAGTGTCAAACATAGGAAAAAAATTTTAATTCTTAACATACATTGCCAAATAGCCTTCCAGAAAGATCATAGCAAAATTCAGTCCCTCTAGCAGAAAATGCATTTGGTCATTGTACTGCACATTAGAAAGGAAAATTATCGCAAACTTAGAAATAAACAAGATGAATGTCTGTCTACATTCTTTGTATATGCTTCCACGATACAGCAGAGTACTGACTGAGAGCACATTCGAGGATCATTTATCTCGTGAATGCACCATTGTTTGCCTTTGCTCTTTAACAAAGCATCACCCTAAAGATGATGTTTTATTGCCCTGTAGGACTAAAGAATCCGCCTGCAATGCGGGAAACCTGGGTTAAAGCCCGGGTCGGGAAGATCCCCTAGAGGAGGGCATGGCAACCCACTCCAGTATCCTTGCCTAGAGAATCCCAGGGGCAGAGGAGCCTGGCGGGCTATAGTCCGCGGGGTTGCAGAGAGTCGGACACGACTGAGCGACTAAGCACAGCGCGGCAGAGGACAGCATCAGCCAGTCTTGCATCTATTAGCAGATTCATTTCCACATTCATTTGACTGATGGATACACTCACATCTCTTCCTCAGATTCTCTTTTGAGCCAGCTTTACCACTCTTTGGTTAATCAATGAGTTAGATCAAAGCTCTGATACATGTCCATTCTTCTCTACGTGTAAGAGTCACGTTTCTAACTTTTTGCAAATTATACTTGGACAAATGTTTTCCTTTATTAAAAACTAAAGCTTTGAAAGCACTGAATGGTTAGCTGTGGAAAGTAACAGTTATGTATACCTATTAATATTAAATTGCACTTCCTAACTACACGCCTGCCAGGAATGAGGACTCAGACTGGAGCAGAGGCAGAACTCCGGGTCTGACGCCTTCTAGGAAGCACTCAGCACACCGACAAAGGGCTTGAGCAGTTTCCTGATAGACCAGTGAGCCTAAGAACTCCTGAGGAATTCCGAGTGCCAACCACGTGAACGCCCAGCCTGATATCTTTAAGCATGACTCCTTTTCTTCACTGTAAATGCCTTTGTCAAGAGAGAACTCTTTCAGTTGGCCTGCCCTTATAGCATGTTTGATACAAAACTTTGACACACACTTGGCATCAACCTGTCTTAGAGGTGACTTTAACACATATAACCACGTAGGGGAGCTAAGATGTCTGTAAATCCTAAAAATGACCAGATCAACGGCTTCATCCCTGCTCCTGGACCACAAGTAGAGATGGAATGATGTCTGCAGCCAGTGTATGTTTAATAAAAACATGTTACATGTTTCATTTGGGGGCAGGTGATGAAAAGGCAGGGATACTGCAGTCACAGTCTCTGGGTTTCAGTACGGCATCTGCCAAATGTCTCAGTTTTGTGGACGGGATGGAGGGAAAGGGGGTGACATTTCAGCACGGTGCAAGCCAACACCCCACCGTGCAGAGAGTGGATCTGTGTCAGGAGAAGGCCTGAGGGCATGGCCCGGGATGTTTTCACACTGACTCCAGGGAAGACTGAGACAAGGAGTGTCCAGGAGGCGTGGACGACGCAAGTGACGGTGACTGACACGCAGGAGGCCCGTGCGCATCCCCAAGTAGCCCCACAGGCTGGAGTGATGAAACTTAATGGCATAGATGGGAGGCTTTGCTATCAGGTTAAATCAATTAACCTTGCAAGGATGGCCTTGGCAGTGTGTATGCCTGTGTGAAAAGGGCTCAGGGGCCGCAACCAACAGCAAGTGCCGGTGAGCCCACAGCGAGATGTAACTGAGAAAAGCTTTTCATCTGGGGACAACACTGAGGCTGAGAATGGAGACAGGTCTGCTCCGTCGTGCCCTCAACAGAGCAGTGCGCAGTTCAGGGTATGGGGCAACCCAGAAAGCCCGGGGGGAAGGGCTGGAACCGCCTCTCTCCAGGAGCTGCGGATGGGCCTGGGGAGAGACCCCCAGTGGGCCTGGAGGAGAAGGGCCTGGGGACAGATCCCGATGGGCCTAGGGGAGATCCTGGCCATGACAGC
>SJXQ01003323.1:0-10068 GCA_006408695.1 Aepyceros melampus | reverse complement strand
CACCTTGTGCTGTTTCTCCCTTCCAGTAGGTGCTCCAGAAATCCCGGGAGACGTTCCACCCTTTATGACAAACCAGGCCTGGGGTTAGGGGCTCCGCCCACCTGCAGCCCACTGTGCGTGCTCCGGCACGGCAGCCAGGCCTGGGGTTAGGGGGCTCTGCCCACCTGCAGACCACTGTGCGTGCTCTGGGCACGGCAGCCAGGCCTGGGGTTAGGGGGCTCTGCCCACCTGCAGACCACTGTGCGTGCTCTGGGCACGGCAGCCAGGCCTGGGGTTAGAGGCTCCGCCCACCTGCAGACCACTGTGCGTGCTCCGGGCACGGCAGCCAGGCCTGGGGTTAGGGGCTCTGCCCACCTGCAGACACCACTGTGCGTGCTCCGGGCACGGCAGCCAGGCCTGGGGTTAGAGGCTCCGCCCACCTGCAGACCACTGTGCGTGCTCCGGGCACGGCAGCCAGGCCTGGGGTTAGGGGGCTCTGCCCACCTGCAGACACCGCTGTGCGTGCTCCGGGCACGGCAGCCAGGCCTGGGGTTAGAGGCTCCGCCCACCTGCAGACCACTGTGCGTGCTCCGGGCACGGCAGCCAGGCCTGGGGTTAGGGGGCTCTGCCCACCTGCAGACACCGCTGTGCGTGCTCCGGGCACGGCAGCCAGGCCTGGGGTTAGAGGCTCCGCCCACCTGCAGACCACTGTGCGTGCTCCGGGCACGGCAGCCAGGCCTGGGGTTAGGGGGCTCTGCCCACCTGCAGACACCGCTGTGCGTGCTCCGGGCACGGCAGCCAGGCCTGGGGTTAGAGGCTCCGCCCACCTGCAGACCACTGTGCGTGCTCCGGGCACGGCAGCCAGGCCTGGGGTTAGGGGGCTCTGCCCACTGCAGACACCGCTGTGCGTGCTCCGGGCACGGCAGCCAGGCCTGGGGTTAGAGGCTCCGCCCACCTGCAGACCACTGTGCGTGCTCCGGGCACGGCAGCCAGGCCTGGGGTTAGGGGGCTCTGCCCACCTGCAGACACCGCTGTGCGTGCTCCGGGCACGGCAGCCAGGCCTGGGGTTAGAGGCTCCGCCCACCTGCAGACCACTGTGCGTGCTCCGGGCACGGCAGCCAGGCCTGGGGTTAGGGGGCTCTGCCCACCTGCAGACACCGCTGTGCGTGCTCCGGGCACGGCAGCCAGGCCTGGGGTTAGAGGCTCCGCCCACCTGCAGACCACTGTGCGTGCTCCGGGCACGGCAGCCAGGCCTGGGGTTAGGGGGCTCTGCCCACCTGCAGACACCGCTGTGCGTGCTCCGGGCACGGCAGCCAGGCCTGGGGTTAGAGGCTCCGCCCACCTGCAGACCACTGTGCGTGCTCCGGGCACGGCAGCCAGGCCTGGGGTTAGGGGGCTCTGCCCACCTGCAGACACCGCTGTGCGTGCTCCGGGCACGGCAGCCAGGCCTGGGGTTAGAGGCTCCGCCCACCTGCAGACCACTGTGCGTGCTCCGGGCACGGCAGCCAGGCCTGGGGTTAGGGGGCTCTGCCCACCTGCAGACACCGCTGTGCGTGCTCCGGGCACGGCAGCCAGGCCTGGGGTTAGAGGCTCCGCCCACCTGCAGACCACTGTGCGTGCTCCGGGCACGGCAGCCAGGCCTGGGGTTAGGGGGCTCTGCCCACCTGCAGACACCGCTGTGCGTGCTCCGGGCACGGCAGCCAGGCCTGGGGTTAGAGGCTCCGCCCACCTGCAGACCACTGTGCGTGCTCCGGGCACGGCAGCCAGGCCTGGGGTTAGGGGGCTCTGCCCACCTGCAGACACCGCTGTGCGTGCTCCGGGCACGGCAGCCAGGCCTGGGGTGAGGGGCTCTGCCCACCTGCAGCCCACTGTGCGTGCTCCGGGCACGGCAGGGGGGCTGGGCGTGCGGCGAGACCCTCTACCTTCAGGTCTTTCAGCTGATAGCGAGTTTATCGGGACATTAATCCCGCTACTGCCCTGCTGACTGCACTTCATGCAGTAGCTGGCGATAAGTAGGAAGGAAAGATTCCTGCCTGGAGACTCCCAGGGACAGGGGAGCCTGGTGGGCTGCAGTCTATGGGGTCACACAGAGTTGGACACGACTGAAGAGACTTAGCAGCAGCAGCAGCAGTCCCACCGCTATTGCCCTGCTGACAGCACTTTATGCAACAGTTGGCACTAAGTAGGAAGGAAAGATAGAGACAGGGGAGAGGGCAGGGTGGGCTGGGGGTGGGGCGGGGCAGGTTTTAGACCAGGAAGGGCTCAAAGAGACCCTGGCATCTGAAGAAGGTGCGAGAGGAGGCTGTGGACTCCTGGCGGGGAGAGGGCTCCAGGCAGAGGCTGCTTGGTTAAAAGGGCCAAGTGGGGGCTTCGGGGGTGGCTCGAGAAACAGCCAGAAGAGCAGAGGCTGGGAGGCGGCGGAACATGAAGTCCGAGGGCACCAGCGGGCAGGCTCCCCAGCGGCGCCCCCTCCTCTGGCCCCTTCTCCACGGAGATCCAGGTAGAGCCTGAGCCCCTGAGCCGCTCAGAGCCGCTCCTCTGCTCAGAATCTCCCGGTGACTCCCTGGCGCCCCACAGGGAGAGCCAGAGCACTCGCAGTCCCGACAGGAAACGGCGGCGGCCGGGGCGGAGGGACTCCTTCCCGCCAGCGTCCTCACCTGCCCACTGCCTACAGAAGCCTCTGCTTCTCATTTTATAAGGAAGCATGCTCCCCGGATGCTCATTCTGCTCGGGAAAGTTCCTGCAATCCATGAGGGAAAGCAATCAAAGCCTTAAGTCATGACGTGGAGATCGATTTTGTGGAAATTTGGTAACATGTCAATCACGAGATATTTTTACACACAGGGAACTTGGATTTTCCATCTTGCTACATGAGTCACTTTGATAATTAGCTTCCTAGCCTTGCTATTACAGTAGTGTCTTTTGCAATAAAATGAAGGATTATTATGAAGGTATTCTTAATAAGATAATTTCAGAGGCGGGTAAATACCTTTAACATTTTATATATAGATGTCCTGATTGTTTTCATAAAAGAGCTTGTCACTTTTCACTTGCCGGGGAGAATAACAGCCCCCTTATTGGGAAAGAGGCAGGAAGAGTTGGCAGAGGAAATGTTACATCCCGTGGAACAAAGCAGAACCAGCTAAGTCATTAGGAACGAGCAGAATACACCTCTGCATGTGTCCGACAGGACTCCAAGAAAAACACTGTGAAGCTCTAAATAGTTTTAAATCCGTTCTCATGAATTTTGTGATTTCCCTAAGTCTTTTCACATAAGTAAGTACAAGCATCTCGTAAGTCAGACAGAGGAGAAATATGACGTCCCTTATATGCAAAATCTAAAAAGAAATGATACAAATGAATTTATTTACAAAACAGAAACATACAAACTCTGAAAACTCATGGCTGCAGGGGATGGGAGTGGGAGGATGGAGGGAAAGGACAGTTAGGGAGTTTGGGATGGACATGGACACGCTGCTGTATTTTAAATGGAGAACCAACAAGGACCAGGGAACCCTGCTCCATGTTAGGTGGCAGCCTGGATGGGAGGGGAGTTTGAGGGAGAAGGGATACATGTATGTGTACGGCTGAGTCCCTCTGCTGTCCACCTGAAACCATCACAACATTGCTAATCAGCTATACTCCAAGAGAAAATTTAAAAAAAATTTTATTTTTAAGAAATAATGCCTACGGCTGATTCATATTAAGGTTTGACAGAAAACAGCAAAATTCTGTAAAGCAATTATCCTTCCATTAAAAGAAGAAAAAAAAGAAAGAATGTGCATCTCCACCTAATTTATATAATCTGAATTTAAAGAAACCCCAAGGAGAACTTCATTATCCGGAAAGCCTCCTCTTCTCAGGCTGGCCCCTGACAGGCCCTGGAGCAATGTAAAGCCTCACAGCGTTGGAGCTCCGGTTCCTGCCAATTTCCACCACCAAGATTCCAGGGCCTCAGGGGCCGCTGAGGGTGGTGCTGGGGTTCCAGGCTGAATTCACATGGGACAGTGAGTAAATTACCAGGAACTTCAGGCTGAACTGGTAGGTCGTGATTTCCCTTAAAAATCGGTCCAGCTGTTCTCACCAAACAAGAGGAGGCACAGAAGTGTAACTGCGGGCCAGGCCTTGGCCTGGCACCTCTTTCTGTCCACTGCGGTCATTTCCTGTGGAACACCCAACGAGCAATCACAGACCACTTGAACTCAAATAGAGTCACCTTTCTTTTCCTCAGATGGGATATTATCTCTATAATTGAAGACAAATCCGCCCCCTGAAACGCGCGGGTGTGGAATGAATGGAAGAAGGCTCTTTTTTTTCCACTCTTGTGCAGAGAAGAGGGCCGTGAGACTGAGCTCCAGGTCTGCAGCTGCCACCCTGTGGGCAAACTGGGTACCACCGTCAGCACGAATGCCACGATAGTGGGTCCTTCTTAAGACGTAAAAGGGTGTTTTCCCCCCTCCTTTCCTTCTCCCTTTCATTTCTAACATTTCACCTATCTCGTTTACAGTGAAGAAACTAGAAAGCATTTGATTTTCCAAGGCTGGGGTCTCATGGAAGCTGTTTCTTTTTCACTCTGTCACGTTCCTAGGACCCACTGCCCCTTCTGTATCCACAGGTGCTAAGCTAGCTGTGATCCCTAACAGCTGTGAGTGGGTGTGCACAGCAACACAGCCCACTGCAGATGCACACGACTGTTCACAGGGAAATCTGGTCGAGGCAAAGCTCTACAGGGACGCTTTCATACGGACGCCGCCTTGCATTTCACGTTGCATGCTAACACTTTCAAACCACTTTAACATCCACTGTTTCATTTTATCATCCTGTCACACAAAGCAAGAAAAGCAGATGGTAAAACTCCACTTTTCTGGTGAGGGAGTCCTCCAGGACCAGTTAGTGGTGACGATAAGAGAAAGCAGCTCTCCTGGCTCCTGGTCCAGCCCTCTCAGTGCACATTCAAGACAAGGCTAGTTTATCAGAACTCAAAGACCACGGTAGTGTCTTCAATGCAGTTGCAGCAGAATTCAACAGAAATTCACAGCACCCTCCCACGAGAGAGTATGGGTTGTCAGACCAGAGCAGGGGTTCTCAAATGTGGGTCTGATGCTGGGACACCCTCAGGGCTTGAACATAGAGCTCCGGGGGCCCTGTTCCTGGGAGTTTTAACTCAGGAGCTCTGGGGTAGGGCCTGAGAATATGCATTTTTCTAACAAGTTCCCAGGTGATGGTGGTGCTGATGCTCCTAGCTCAGTCACTTGGAGACCAACTGGGCTGAAGGGTAAAGGAAGGTCCATTCTGCCTCTGTCTTCCACTCACGTCAATGAGAAATGTGAGCCAGAACCATCACCTTTATTTCTTAGGTGCCTCTCCAACAGGGCTGAGACAACACGGGCAGATTTCAGAGTGTTTCCACCATATTACTGAAAATGAGCAGCTAAGTAAACAATCAAATTGGAGGTGGGGGGAGTCCCCAAAACAATCTTATCCAGGTCAGTTAAAGGATTCAAGGCTTGTCTTTGCCTCAACAGGAACAACACAGTAGAACCAGATTGTTGCTGATTTTCACATGGTTAAAGTTCTTGATTTTAAAAGAATAAAACAGGGGTAATAGATAGATACTCCATTCGGTAATTTCGTAAGATGAATAAAGCAATATGTAGAAATACAATAAAATAAATGATTTATAAATTTAAATAATTTTTAATTTTAATAATTTATAAATAGTATACATTCATAAATAAATGGATAATCTGAAAAATCTTCCAGCTATATTCTGCAAAAATGTACCAGATTTCTTTTCAAAAACTTATCTGAAGTCTTTGGAAGCCAAAAATGAATTGCTGAGACCTCTTCAACTGTGGTTCATAGACCTCAGCCAAGGGAGCAGGGCGAGCTCAGAGCAGCTGTGTGTCCCCACTCTCCACGGGTCTTAGGCCAGAGGAACAGTGTGGGTGCCTGTGGCGACTCTGTTCTTCTGGGACATCTATGACTTCCGGCTGGGCTTACCTTCCCAGCCCTCCAGAACTGTCATTAGGGTCTCTGAAATAGGCCTCCGTGGTATCAGCAAATAACCATCTTTCAAAGCCCTTGAGAAACGCCACACCGCCCCCACCCTCCCATTTCTGTGTTGGACTACCTTCAATCAGAGTGGTCAGAAGAAGCACCTTTTAGAGAATGAGGCCCTGAAGGCTGGACGTGGAGAAACACAAGCAGCGGACAGAAAGCACGATGCTGTAGAACCACAGGTCAAATATTCAGGGAAGGCGTGCTCAGAAGTGGGCACAGTGGAACAACTCTTTGTGAATTAAGCATATGGTGGACACGATATCCCTAAGATAGGGCAAAGATCAGGACATCAAGGCTTGTCACTCCCGTGCTGGTGAGGGAGACACCCACATCACAGGACCAACAGGATGGTGAGGATGCCCTGGATGCAGACAGCAGAGAACAATGGAAACCATGGTCCCCAAGTCAAAAGAACAATCCCTAATAGCACAGTCCAGAAACACTGAGAACGAACGACAGTAGGAAGGGTAAGCGAAACAACAAAAACAGCTAAAGCAAAACAAAGCACCAGAGAAAACCTGCCGAAGCCCATCTGAAAAGTTATGACCAACCTAGACAGTATATTCAAAAGCAGAGACATTACTTTGCCGACTAAGGTCTGTCTAGTCAAGGCTATGGTTTTTCCTGTGGTCATGTATGGATGTGAGAGTTGGACTGTGAAGAAGGCTGAGCACCAAAGAATTGATGCTTTTGAACTGTGGTGTTGGAGAAGACTCTTGAGAGTCCCTTGGACTGCAAGGAGATCCAGCCAGTCCATTCTGAAGGAGATCAACCCTGGGATTTCTTTGGAAGGAATGATGCTGAAGCTGAAGCTCCAGTACTTTGGCCACCTGATGTGAAGAGTTGACTCATTGGAAAAGACCCTGACGCTGGGAGGGATTGGGGGCAGGAGGAGAAGGGGACGACCGAGGATGAGATGGCTGGATGGCATCACGGACTCAATGGACGTGAGTCTGAGTGACTCCGGGAGTTGGTGTGATTCATGGGGTTGCAAAGAGTCGGACACGACTGAGCGACTGAACTGAACTGAACTGAGAGCTCCAGTTAATAGTCTCCTACATATAAAAGGAGTGTCTCAGCTCAAACCCCTTTGGTAGCTTTCTAACTTGCCTGACAGGTCGGCCCGGACCTTTTATAACTGTGCATGTGATTGCTCACAGCCTCCGACCGGAGAGGCACAGGAAGCTTAAAACATCCTAGGCATACATTCCTCGGGGCTTCGGAGGAATCAAAATCATTAGAATAGGACTGATTAAGGGTTTCATTGTTGAGCCAATACTTCCAGCCAAGTTTTCATATCTTTTTTTTGTTAATATAGTTGGCATATAGAAAAAACAAGTAGCAACATAGATCTTTGAGTTAAGTACTTTCTTTGTTATAACCCACTGCACCTTTGTTCTATAGGGATGTAACTTTAGCGCTTTAAGGCAGATGCAGACTAAAGAAAAACACTTCAGGGGAAAGGAGATTAACATTCATGAAGGAAGAGAGCCTTAAGGCGTTAACAGGCCTCTTGGCCAGAAAATAATGTAAATCACCTGAGACCTTTTGTATATGGTAACATATCGTGGAGAAGGAAATGGCAACCCACTCCAGTTCTCTTGCCTGGAGAATCCCATGGAGGGAAGAGCCTGGTAGGCTACAGTCCATGGGGTCGCAAAGAGTCGGACACGACTGAGCGACAAAGTACTAAAGTACTAAGATATCCAGAAAGGGTCGGACTGCTGCCCCTGCATGACTCTGTATCTTCCATTATGTAAAACTTAGGGTATATAAGCACCTTTTGAAAATAAAGTTATGGGGTTTTTTGCACAAGCTTGGCCTCCCCTGTGTCAACTCTCTCTCTTTCTCCCTCTGCCTCCCTCTCTTTTTCAGGCTGATCCCTTGGAACACAGAGGCTCACCCGTGTCTACTTCTTTGCCCAGGCTTCTAAGACCTACGAGAGAGGGAGCCCAAGGTGGGACACCCTCTGCTATTCAAGCGGCACCTGTGGCCTAACATAGACGGTGCAAGTTCCTTGTCTTGAGACTTTATTAGCTTCCCATGTAAACCACGGAATATCAGTCTCTTTTCTCCTCTATTTTTTCACTACATTATTCTTCTCTAACCTCTCTTTAAATCTCTAATTAATCTCTCTTTAACTGCTGACTCTGTCCCCGTTTCAAATTACCCCGGATCCACTGGGCTGGTCCCCGGCAGCCGTCCTCTCCTATGGAGGGTGCATGAAGTATGTACGGGAGGGGCACAGCTGAGCTCCCCAAGAGAGGGGCAGCGGAAAGCAGGCAAGTGGGTCCTGACGCTGTCAGTCCTGAGTGCTGGTGGACGAAGCTCTCGGCACAAGCGTGGTGGTGAAATGTAGGTGACCCACCGCCAAGCAGAGCGCAGCACACAATCCTGGGTGAGAGTGACCGTCTCACGTGCGTGGCAGAGAACCGGTTACCATCTCTGCTTTTGTTTTCCTGGAGGCGCTGAGCATGCCCCGCTTTGGATAGACTGGGAATTGTTTGTGTGTCTTTTCCCCTCTGGCAAGGGTCCCAGCTCAGCCATGACTACATCCTGGTACGAACACAAGTCCCATTGCCCTTGGCCCTCCAGAGCGTCTGAGGGCAGACGTCGGACTGGCTGCTGCAGCTTTCCCAACTGGGGAACTTCGGCCCAAGTTCCCCAAGCCCGTTGGTGCAACATTCCCCAGCACTCAGGGCGAAGCACTGGAAACAGTCTGGCTCTTTTCGGAAAGAGGTTACTCCTAAACTTGAAAGGGACCAATATCTAGAACCAGGATTCAATTCAAATTAATTCTGTGCAAAGGCCTACATTCTTTTTATGCCACCACACTCAGAATAACAAGAGGAAAAGTTTGACTGAATGAGTGATATTGGGATGACTGAATAACAATATGGAAATAAGTTTAAACACCTTACACCATTTACAAAAACAAACTCAAAATCAGGAGTTAAATATTAAATGTTAGGAAAATTAGAATAAATTATAATTGGGTATCAAGATTTGATGAAACTGCCTAAAATCTGAAGCAGTTAAAACAATAAAAGAAACAGATCAATAAATTAAAGTTTACATGCAAAATTAAACCTCAAGTCAACACTTACAAATAGGCAAGGAACAAGAACGGATTTAAAGAAGAAAACTAATCATCAATGAACACTCTGAAAGACTTTGAACTTATGTACAAAATAAACATTAACTTGTACAATTTTAAAATACTAAATTTGGACAAATAAACTAGTAAAGTGATAATGATAATTTCTCATTGGAGAAAAAAAGTTTGACAATTTGTATTATAAATCACAAACAGTATACTTCCGGGACTTTATCTTAGGAAGTCATTTAAATAAGAACAAAGTCAGTTGAAATGACAGCATACTATGGAAGTAAAGAATATGGGCTTTTGAGTTTTAAAATATCTGATCTGAAATCCTGGCGCTGGGACCTCCCTAGCGGTCCATTGGCTAGGACTTTGTGCTTTCACTGCTGAGGGGCCCAGGTTTGATCCCTGGTGGGAGCATTAAGATTCCACAAGTCATGCAATGCAGCCAAAATAAATAAATAGAGTAATTAAATTCTTTACAAAGGATCCTATAAGAAAAGCAAACTAAGATTATTTGCTAGCAGTTGCCACAAAGCACACAAATGCTGTGACCAAATACCTTGCCATAAATGAAAAAGCCCCAAACAACTGGTTTACAGACAAAAGCATAAAAAAGACCAAACACAAAATCATTTTTAAAAGGAAGAAAAAAGAGAGGCGGGGCAGGGGTGGAGGGGTAGAGAAAGGGAAGAGAGAGGAGGGAGAGAAGGAGAAGGCAGAGGGGGGAAATGAAATGTTATTTGGTAGAACTTAAGAGAGAAGCAGAAAAAAACCAGCATCAAATGAATTAAGGCACACTTCCAGTTACAAAATAAGTCTTGGGATGTAATGTACAGCTTGGTGACTATCAGTTCAGTTCAGTCGCTCAGTCGTGTCCGACTCTTTGCGACCCCATGAATCGCAGCACGCCAGGCCTCCCT
>SJXQ01003322.1:33058-48493 GCA_006408695.1 Aepyceros melampus | reverse complement strand
GCACTGTTTATAATAGCCAGGACACGGAAACAACCTAGATGTCCATCAGCAGATGAATGGATAAGAAAGCAGTGGTACATATACACAATGGAGTATTATTCAGCCAGCCATTAAAAAGAATACATTTGAATCAGTTCTAATGAGGTGGATGACGCTGGAGCCGATTATACAGAGTGAAGTAAGCCAGAAAGAAAAACACCAATACAGTATACTTACACATATATATGGAATTTAGAATTATGGTAATGATAAACCTGCATGCAAGACAGCAAAAGAGACACAGATGTATAGAACGGCCTTTTGGACTCTGTGGGAGAGGGAGAGGGTGGGATGGGTTGGCAGAGTGGCAGTGTAACATGTGTGATATCATAAGTGAAATGAATCACCAGTCCAGGTTTGATGCAGGATGCAGGATGCTTGGGACTGATGCACGGGGATAATCCAGAGAGAGGGTGTGGGGCGGGAGTGGGGAGGTGGGGGTCAGGATTGGGAGTTCATGTACACTCGTGGCTGATTCATGTCGATGTGTAGCAAAACGAATACAGTATTGTAAAGCAAAACAAACTAAAAAAATAAAAATTAATTAAAAAAAATTCAGAACTGTATACCTAAAAGAAATGAAAGTTACAGTATATAAATAGTACCTTACTGTGCAAATAGAGACAGAGAAAACTTTGACCTTGTTCTAGATTTTCTCTCACATTTTAAAATGAATGACACCTCAGTCTCTGAAGGTTTGATCTTGTTTCGTCACCAAGAAAAAGTGGATCTGTGAGCAAGGAGAATCTGTGGGTGCTAATACATGGCACGGCTTTGCCAGCCTGGATGGCAAGGCTTTGTCTCTGCCTTGGAATCTTGCTTTGGGTGGGATCTGATTTACTGAAATCACCAGATCTCTTGGCAAGTTTGGAATCCTGTGCACCCATCTGAGAGGGGCCTGGTTTCCACCAGTGGAGGTAACCCTCAGCAGGAGCATCCATGGGAATGCTTAGTAAGTGCTATGTCCTGGGCCTTATCTTAATTCTTCCAAGAACACACTGAGACAGGTTCTATGATTTATTTCTATTTTACATATGAAGAAACTGAGGTTCAGAGAGGTTGAGAAACTTTACCATACAGTCATTAAGTGGGCTGGTGACCTAAACATGGCTTTGTTTGGCTTTAGTTAGGAGGCGACAGGGGCTTCTCAGGTAGTGCTAGTGGGAAAGAACCTACTTGGCAATGCAGGAGACATAAGAGATGTGGGTTTGATTCCTGGGTCTGGAAGATCCCCTGGGGGAGGGCATGGCAACCTACTGCAGGATTCTTGCCTGGGGAGTCCCTTGGACAGAGGGGCCTGGAGGGCCACCGTCCACAGGGTCACACACAGTCGGACACGACTCAGCACACAGGCACTAGGCAACAGGGGTGTTACTGCCCTTCCCCCACTTCAGATTAGGGTAGCACTTTTTACCACGTGCTACACCCTTCCTCTTTTTTCTTCTTGAAGTTATTTGTTAACTTGATTTTGCTTGACTCAAGTTGCCGGAAATAGGGGTCAGCAATTCTCTGTTGTGTTTCCCTCTGGGAGGGGACTAGGGCTGGGGCACAAGTCCCTGCTGGCTGTTACCTGTGAGAGAGGTGTGAGAGTGTGGTTTGCTGTGGCCTTCACCTCCACCTCTGACCCATGGACTCCAGAAGTGAGTCTGGACCCAGATGTCTGTCCTTCAGCAAGCAGCCTCCAATGTCCCCTGCCGGAGATGGCACTAGTTTCACCAGGACAGCTCTGATGGCTGAGCGGTCTCTGTCTTTCTTTTTCTCTAGGTCTTGGGACCAAGGCCAAAGTTATGTGTTTTGTTGCAGCACACTGTGATTCCAGACTTGCTCAAACATATAATATAGGTCCTGGTGAATCTTGCCAGTTAAGGACCGCTAAGAAATACTACCTTAATTATTATGTCACTGTTCACCTTTTCTTTCTTGGAAATGAATCTTGGTGTCATCTTGGAATTCATACTTTTTTCTGGACCTCCTCATGTGAAGAAAATCCTCTGTATATAAGCAGACAGCGCTGCATATCCATGGATTATCCATTCATGGATTCAACCAGTCTGGGGTTGAAACCATTTGGAGAAAAAATTCTAGAAAGTTCCAAAAGGTAAAACTTGAATTTGGGCAGCTATTTACATAGAATTTACATAGTATTATAAGTAATAACACTAATAATAAATAGGCATTATAAGTGATCTAGAGATGATTTAAAGTATAAGGGAGGATGCACATAGGTTACATGCAAGCACTCTCCCATTTTACCTATGAGACCTGAGCGTCTGTGGATTTTGATATCTGAGAAGTTCCTGGATACTAAGAGATGAAAATAATCCACTCTTTCAACATGACACTTGTCAACACATATCCCCAACAGAAGAAAGCAGAGTATTTCCAGGGTGGCCAAACCCACGCTTTTTTTTTGCTCTAGCTGCCTCCTTGCAGGCCCCAACCCCGTGGCTCTCAAGTCCATAGAGCAGGCTGCCCCTGCTCTTAGGTCCCCCTGCCCTAGCCCCTCTTCAGACTTCCCAAGCCAGTCTTCCTCACTAACTTACTCACACTGGTGTCCCATTCAGCTCAGAAGTTCTCCAGTCGAAATCAGCCTTGCCCAGTGTCCATTCTGGCAAAGTGACAATAAGTTGTTGTTTAGTCACTCAGTCATGTCCGACTCTGCGACCCCATGGACTGCGGCACGCCAGGCTTCCCTGTCCTTCACTATCTCCCGGAGTTTGCTCAAACTTGTGTCCATTGAGTCAGCGATGCCATCCAAACGTCTCATTCTCTGTTGTCCCCTTCTCCTCCTGCCTTCAATCTTTCCCGGCATCAGGGTCATTTGCAATGAGTCAGTTCTTCGCATCAGGTGGCCAAAGTATTGGACCTTCAGCTTCAGCATCAGTCCTGCCAATGAATATTCAGGATTGATTTCCTTTAGAATCGACTGGTTTGATTTCCTTGTGGTCCAAGGGACTCTCAAGTCTTATCCAACACCACAGTTCAAAAGCATCTATTTGGTGGTGCTCAGTTTTCTTTATGGTCCAACTCTCACATCCATACATGCCTCCTGAAAAAACCATAGCTTTGATTATACGGACCTTTGTCAGCAAAGTAATGTTAGAAAAATAAATAATAAGTAGCACTGAGATAAAATAATCCCTGCTAATGATGCATTTGGATAATGGCTCCCCTTCACAGTTTATACATTTCTTCAATAGAATGTATAATACACACTATATGCTGCCTTCCAGAGCAGAATAATGATGTCATTAAGGTCCTAACAAACAGAAATGGCCTTGGTTAAGGAAAAACCAGGGTTTGGGAGGGCCTCCCATTTGGGGCAGCTGGTGGGCAGCAACCATTCTGGAAAGCTTACTCAGAAAAAAGCCCAGTTTGCCAAGTTTTGATGCAAGTGTTTCTAGAGATGTAAAAACTGCAATGAAACAATGCAGAAATTAGATACAGCACTTAGGTAAAAAATTTGACTTTCTGTTCAGTTCCCAGAACCGAACAGCTGCTTTGCTCTTTGCTCTGTTTTCATGCCTTCCTGCAGTGCAGATGCTTCCACTCAGAACCGTGACCTTACATCCCTCTCCACTGAGCCACGAGCATTGTCATCCCTTGCTGTACACGAGCAGGACTATTCCTCCTTCCACCTGGTAGTACTTTCCTTCAAAGGCAGAGCTGATCTCATTCATTATTGAAATAAGTTGATGGGATGCTGTGGTTTCAATCGTGGATTCTGGTGCCAGAGTGCCAGGTTCTATCTAGTTCCCCACCTCCTAGCTGTATCACCCACCCTCCTGCATAAAATGAGGATTGGATATGGCCAACCACCCGCGAGAGTGTCAAATATTTCATGAGTTATTTCAGGAAAAGGGCTCAGAGATGTTTCTGGAAAGGGTGTCATGCACCACATTAGCTTTGTGATCATTGCCAGCACACAGCAGGGCAGGGGTACTGTGCATCCAGAGAGGAGTTCTTCCTAGTGCATCTGCTAAAGCACAAACTCAAACCTACTCCGAAGATGCCTTCTTTCTTCTCTGAACTGCCATAAACCCTGTTATACTTGGGGAAATGTATCAATCTTCAAAGCCCTTCCATACAGATATGAAGATGTTTCATAATAAGACAAATGCAGCTTTTTATGAACAACAAAATATGGGAAATACCCAACGTAATTTAAATCCAACTGAAATCTCCCTCATCTTCTCACATTCTAATGTAAGGGGTCAGATTTCTGTGAGCCATGTTTGGGGGAGGCCAGCTCAGCCTATACATGGCTGTCAAAGAGGCTGCCCAGATCTTTGCCCCTGCCTGGACAGGGTGGGTGTGGAGAAGTCTCAGCATGAAACCTTGAGTTGTGGATGGTCTGGTGTGTGTGTTGTGGGTGTGGAGAGCAGAAAGGTGAGGGCTCTTTTTGCTCTGGATTCTGTCAACATGACTCTCATCTTTGCCGTGGTCTCCTCCAACACTGCTCAAGATATGAGAGCAAAATGCAATCAAATCCAGGTCCCCTGCAGCCCTTCCCATAGATGGTTTTGTTTTTCAACTTGATGGAAACTTAACAACCTAAGAATTCCCCAGCCCATCCAGAACTGAAATCTCTAGTACTTGAGATTAAAAAGCTTGCTCTAAAATAAACAAATTTTAATTTCTTTATCTTTTACTCTTCTTTCTGGCCCATCTCCTCCTCTTCTCTTCCTGTCCCTACTGCTTTTCATTTTCAGGGAAAAAAAAAAAAATTTTTTGATCTTGTTTACAATTTTTAAGCTTGTTTAATCATAGGATGAGAGAGCTTTGAAAGTCCTGCTTTGGTGCTTTCATTTTGAGAAATGAAGTTTGGCACCATTTTGACCTCATTCAATGCACTTTTAACGTGTAGATATCCACCACCAAAGGCTTCCCTGATGGCTCAGCAGTAAAGACTCTGCCTGCAATGTGAGTGATGCAGGCTTGACCCCTGGGTCGGGAAGATCCCCCGCAGGAGGAACTGGCAATGCACTCCAGTATTCTTGTCTGAAAAAATCCCACGGACAGAGAAGCACGGAGGACTACAGTCCAAAGTGTCACAAAGAGTCAGACGCGACTGGACAACTGAGCATACGTGCATCCACCCCCAAAGGGCATCACATGTGTGCACAAACAGACCCGTCAGTGCTGCAGAATAGCAAGTACCCTGGTCAAGGGGGCACTGGGCCATCTCCCCATATGGAAGAAAAGTCAAAGTGTTAGTCACTCAGTCATGGCTGACTCTCTGGAACCCCATGGGCTGCAGCCCCGCAGGTTTCTTTGTCTACGGAATTCTCCAGGCAAGAATACTGGATTGGGTAGCCATTCCTTTCTCCAGGGGATCTTTCTGACCCAGGCATTGAAACCAATCTCCTGCATTGAAACCAGTCTCCTGCATTGCAGGTCTGAGCCACCAGGGAAGCTCATATTGAAAGGAAAAGAAAAACCCAAGCAAAGAACCCCAAATAGCTCCACTTCCCTTTCCATCAGTCTTGCGCAGGGCCACTTACCCAGGGCAGGACTAATCGGTGCCAGGTGCCTTGTAGACATGCCATGCCACTCTCTCTGTGGGAGGACGAGTTCATAACACATCCTTGCCTGTTGCATATTTGAATCTCATTTCTGGAGTTGTACCTAGAGACAGCAGCCTTTGTCGGGAAAAAAAAATCACACGGGAAAGTGGGAAAAGAGTGAATGATCAGTGCCTTCCTCAACTGAAAAATACTAAGAAGTCACTTGGATTTGGAGCTGATATCACTAAGTACAGGAAGTATTAAGTATCACTAAGTACATGATAGCTATCTTTTGGTGGTTTGCAAACTGGTTATTGTAAGATTCTATTTTCCAGGTTTACTCTACTTTGACCCTTCCTATATGAAAGAGCGGTTGGTCTGGTTACACCGGGCGTGGGGGGTCCAGAGGGCTGTGGATGTGGTGTCTTCCTCGGCTGCTCCCACACAGCACCCCTCCTTCCTGCATCTTGGAGCCATGAGCTCCTCAAAATGTGGAACATCCTGAGAAACACTGAGCACACACTGCCTCTGATTTTACAAGAGGACACTGAGGCTGGAGGATGAACCGAGGTGTCAAGGTCGTGGTGCTGGGGCTGCTGGGACGATCAGTAACCAGCCACCGTTTGGACAGCACATGTTCACTCTCCTCGACAGGAAGTAAACATCTAAACTACTTTGACCAAGAAGGTAAAGCCATGGATTGAGATAACCCACTTAGAGCCAGCAGAGCCCTTCAGGGCTTTCTCTTTTTCCTGTAGATTCAGTATGTTGGATTCTGCAAACAAAAATATTCTGGAACAGGAGATTTGGTTTGATTGACATGCCTGTACTGGTAATAGGAGAACTTGGAGAGCTGAGTGCCTTCCCATCCTCCCCTCCATGCATCTCTTCCAGGCCTTCAGCTAGCTTCCCAGAGAGCCGTGGGTCAGCAGTAGGAGGAACATGACCAGCTCCAGTCACACAGGGAGCCCTGGAGCTTGCCTCCCACAGCCGGGGAGAGACCGCCAAGCTGGAAGAGCCCGTGTGTGCATGTATGTATAAGTAGTATGATTTTCCCTTCTACTAAAAAATAATACAGTTCATAAGGAACACTCATAAAATGCAATAAGCATAAAAAAAGAAAGGTCACCACAGAGAAAATTTAAGGATCTGCCCTCCATTTCACCAAAATAGGATCACACACCTTATAACCCCCTTTTATTTTTTGTGATAATATCTATACATATTATATAATTTCTAATGGTTTTGAAATATTCCCTTATGTGTAAGTCATTCAGCTAAATTTCTAGTTTCAAACTTTTTTACTTTTATAAAGAAAACTTCTATTACTATTTTTATTCATAAATCTTTGCATATTTCCCTGGAATGAATGCCTAGAGGTGGAATTGATGATTATATAAGGTGAACACTTTAAACAGTATTATCAAACTGCTTTTCAAAAGTTCTCAAATTTTCCCCAAGAACTGCACAATTCCCTATATCTTTAGTCACATTGGCTGATCCAGGTCAGAAAAGGTGTCAAGGATCCGCGGGCCAAGCAGAAATATGGGGAGGACTAAGCTGAGGACCATGTCTTCAGGGAATGGCATGTTGCATTGCATTCAAATTGTACTTTTGCTTTACTAAGAGAATTTCTACAGATATGCTGGGTGTCAGTTTTCAAAAATTAACACAGGAAAGCAAAAAAAGCAAAGAACAAAAAATGAAGAGTGCTTGTTGGTTTCCTTGCATCTCCAGAAGGAACATCAGGCAGAGGACCGACGGGGCTGTGACCTGATTTGCCCCTGTGTCACTGCGGCCTCAGTCACTGCACCTCTGTGTGGGGGGAGTTGATGTCGCAGCGCCTCCTGAAGCTCAGCGCTCACCACCTCACTGCAGAAGGTGCAGGAGAAGGCAAGGGCACAGACCGCCTCTTCACTTCTTCCCAGCAGGAGGGATGGCGCAGAGAAGTGGGGCAGCCAAGGCTGGCCTGTCTGCTCCCTCGCTGGCCTCCAGTAGTCTCTTTTTGTGATCTGAGCCCTGGTTGACTGGCAGCAAGGTGAGGGTGGTAGATTTCCTGTGTCTCTGACTCTCCCTCCACAGTGGTCACCCATCAAGGAAGTGAACCAAAAAGAAGAATAAAAAGGCTGCGCGGCACCATCTTTTCTGGCCCTGCCTTCCATGGCGCTTCCATTCCCTCTCTCCTGGTCTTCTCTCCACCTCTCCCTTCAGCCCCTGTGAGGATGAGGTAAGGCAAGGAGTCTGTGGGTTGTAGAGGAGGCACTGAATGGAGTGTGTAACCGATGCCCCTGTGTCTGCTCTAGACTCACGGAGAGCTGACCCACGTGCTCAACAGACTACCCTGGACTCTGTTCAGGGAAGACGCACTCGAGGTTGGGACTTCCAGAACGTCCCTCAGTCTCTTTATACCTGGATTTTCTCTCTGCCCTGCAGCTGCCCTCAGCCTTCCCTTCCCTCCTCTGCAGACAGGGTATTACCCATGAAGTCCACCCTTCTCTTGCCAGGACCCTAGCTTCTTTGCCTCACCATGCTCAGGCTCTCCAGCCAGGACTTGCTCACACCTGTTCTTTCCATGCTTATAACTGGACTGCTGACAGCTGGAGAAAGCCACTCGGCCCTGTAGATAGATGGGCATCACTCCATACAAGTCACCTTGAACCACACCTGGGCACTTAGTGCCTCCAGAGGCCTTCTGTTTGCTATTGTTTTCCACTCTCTACAGAAGGATTCCCAAAACTTCTCCCTGTCCTCCAACGGTTGCTGCTTACTGTACCACCCAACTGGCCCAAGGCACACATGCTTGTTTGTCAAGTGGCAATTGATCTCCCTTCCATTTCTGAAATAATTAAGCACAATTATCGAATAGGAAATCCATGTTTTTGAAAAGCTGACCCAAAATGGGGTGAGGGAAGGAATGTGACAAGAGAATGTGGGAAGGAGCCTTCCTCTGAGGAAGGAAGACGAGTGTCAATTCCCCAACTTGTCAGGCTTCCTTTTAAAGCCTTCTTCCATCACATCTCGCCCATCATGGTCAGGGCTCCCGAGGAGATGGTGCAGATGGCGCCCTTGCCCACGGCCGGGCAGTGACAAGATTCTGGAGAGCAAACCCACAGGGTGTGTCTCCATTATTCCCCAGGTGCTCCTTTAGATTCAAGATGACTGTGGTCAGACAGTTTTCCACTGAGATTTGATTAATAATTGTTTTCCTGGGCTGTGTTCCCTGGGACATATTGAGGTTCATGTTCAGTGGCTAACTTTTTTCAGGTTTTTTATTTCTATCCACTTCTCTCAACTTTGGACGTAGCACGAGCCACAGAAATGTGCACAGAGAATCCAACGCACAAGAAATCGGCTTTTGACTCCTTGAACAGAAGGTCTTTGTATGTCCAGGGACTTGGGGAGCAGAGGCCTCTTTCCACTCCTCAGGGGATGACCAGTCGCATGAGCTGGGCTCTGTCGTGTGTTGGTGGAAGGCCACGTTAACTTTACAGAAAGGGGCAGCAGAGCAGGCTAGCGGGCACCCACTGCGAGGTTGAGAGGACCACATGCATTCATTGAGAGCAAGGCGGGGCCCCGCCAATCTGCTCGGACATGCTGCCAGCAGGACTGAGTCCTCCCCCAGGAGAGCCGAGAGCATGGAAGGCCGGCCTGGGGCCTGGCCTGATGAGTGAGCAGTAGCTTTCAATGTATGGAGTGTCTAGTGAACAGTGGCCAGGACAGCCCAGCTCCTCACAACTCCCTTCCCAGTTTTCTGCCGGGGACTTTAATTTTTTTCTAAGGGAAAACTTCACATTTGTTTTTGGTATCTTTAGTGTGTGTGTGTTTGCTCTTGGTGTTAAGCCTCTGTGATTATCTATAGGAACTGGCAGAAGCACTCTCTCCTTTTCTCACTTTGAGTGTTTGACCTTGTGACCTTGTGTTCTTGTGAAACCTCTGCTATGTAATCTCATCAGTCTCCTTCCTGTACATTTTCCCTGACTTCCCTTGGACTCTCCCATGGGCATTTTTATGTCAGTAGACTGGAATGTTTCTCTTGTCCCTGGGAAAAGCTCCTCTGGTCTTAGTGAATTCAGAAGTGGAGGAATTCATAAGATTTAGGGAGTCTGCCTCAAATTGCCTCCTAGTATAACTTCCCACAAGGACTGGAGAAAGGTTAGAACATTCCCCTGCAGTGTCTGGGAATGGAAAGGGGCAGGTTCCCTTTTCCTGCCAAAGTCACAAGGAGCCAGGCAGAACCACAAGCACACAGGCTGCAGCCAAGGGCCCAAGCAGAAGCTGCAATACTAAGGGCCACACACTGGCACCTTCTACTTGTCTACGTTGGGTTGCCTTCCTCATAAGACTGGCAGAGCAAGATCTGACAGAAGGAAAATGAGCCTGGGGGAGTCAGCCATTTTCTTAAAACTGCTCATCGTAGTAGATGGCAGAGAGGGGGTAACGGTTAGTCTCTACACATGGCAGAGAGGGGGTAACAGTCTCTACCCACGGCAGAGAGGGTGTAACAGTCTCTACACACAGCGGAGAGGGGGTAACAGTCTCTACACACAGCGGAGAGGGGGTAACAGTCTCTACACACGGCAGAGAGGGGGTAACAGTCTCTACACACAGCGGAGAGGGGGTAACAGTCTCTACCCACGGCAGAGAGGGGGTAACAGTCTCTACCCACGGCAGAGAGGGGTTAACAGTCTTGTTTTATTTTGAGCTCAGTGGTACTGTAAGGTTGTATCAGATTACAAGGAAGATAAATGCCTCTTGGGAACCTTGCAACATCCAAGTCTAGCCAGTCTTTAAGGCTGATTTTATCCAAAGCAGACGAATTCTTGATCTGATTTGAGGTGGTGTCAGGAAGCTCCAGTATTACATGCAGGAAGTTCAGTCATTATAGCCATTCTTTCATTTGATGGGTTGTTCCCAGTTACAGTTAAAATATCTTTGTGTGTATAATTCTTTGAGCATTTATTTACCCCTAAGTGTAAATTAATTTATTGAATATTATTAAACATAGCAGTTAATTGAGGGATGATTCCTTCCCTTCATGTATTTATTCTATCAACATGCATTTAATCTTATCTGAGGACAAGATACTGTGTGAGTTGAAAGAGGAGGAAGACCTGTCTTCTGCCCTAAGTGAGCTTAAAATGCTACCATAAGATACCAAATAGTAAGCCATAAGAACAATGCAAATAGAAAAAAAAATCAATTGAGAGCAGGAACTAAGGATAAACAGCTGGGGAATTCAGAGTGCATGCTGAGAGGCAATAGGAAGATTAAGCATTTGTGAAAGATGGTGAAGAGTTCAAGTGGAGCTGATCACGATGCAGGGGGTGCCAAGTGAAGAGAAAAGCAAGGAAGCATTCCTGGGGAGGGAAAGCTATAAGCAAAAGTGCTGAGGGGGGTGGAAATGCCACATTTGTTAGGGATTTCAAGTCATTCAGTTTGACTTAAAGGAAAGGTGCCTGTGAAAGGATAATAGGAGATAAATTAAAAAGGCATTTTGAGGCCTAGGTTCAGAGGATCTTGAGTGCCAGGCCAAGGAGTATGGTGTCTCACCTGGTAGACAATGAAGAAGACCCTGTGAAAGTCTGTGGACAGGAGAGTGCCAGGATTCAAACTGTGTGCAAGGAAGACTGATCCAGGGGTGGGGGGGAATTATGGATGGGACCTTCCTGGGGGATATTTCTTGAGGTCATCAAGGCTTGAACTAGGATGACAGTGGTAGGAACTGGAAGCGGAAACTCACCTATGAGATGGTCTCTTGGGTATAAAGGAGCTATGGTCCACGAGGGGGCAGAGGTGTCAAGCATGGGTATGCAGGAGAATGTGGAAGAGAAAGAGCCAGCCCAGGAGACAGAGCCGGCTGAGGTGGAAATCTAAGGTGTGCCTGCTAGACACTGGGACTAGGGGCAGCGCTGGCCTCCAGGCCCAGTGGGTTCTCACGGGTGAGGAAAGCAGTGAGTGAGCAAGACAGGGTGGGAGGATCAGGGGAGGAGCGTGGCCAGCATTTGACTTCATTCACGAATGTTTTCACTCTGATGGGCCCTGTTCTGGGTCCTAGGATTCAGGATGACCAGGGACAAGTCACTGTTTTCCTGGAGCTTCTCTTTTGTAACAGGACATCTAATTAGGTCAAATTCTTAGGCAGAGTGCTAAATCACAGCTTTCCTTCACTAGTTATCATTCTTGGTGTGGGACAATTTAGCATCTGTTGCACCTCAAACTAAAGACAGGACTTCCAGCTCCTCAAGGAATTCTGAACTTTTCCCAGTCAATACCCCTGGCACCTGCCTACAGCTACCTGCCTCCATCAGAAGTAACTACTTTTCTGACTTCCATCATCACACATTTATTCTGTTTTGTTCTTGAACTATAAAATAAGGTAATTACACATTTTAGGGAGCTTCTTTGCTCAACATTGTGTCATTGAATAGAATAACAACTTTGTCTTCTTATTCTTTTTAAAATTTCAGGGTATTCCATTGCACAAATATCCCACATTCTATTTATCCATTCTACTACTGAGGGACATGGGTTGTGTTCAGATCTTGGCTGTTAAGAACAGATCTGCCAAGAAGAACAGATCTGCCAAGAGCCTTTGCACCCATGATATTTGAGGAACAAATGCACTCACTTCTCTCTGATGTGTTGTTACCTAGGAGTGAAGTTGCTGGATATTCATTAACTGTGTATTAAGTACCTATTTTATATCCAGCTCTGTGCTGGGTGTTTGATAATTATTAAATGTGAGCAGAAACATGGTCCCTGTTCTCAATAATAGTCATAGTAAACACGTGACTGTGAAAAAAAGGAAGATGTAAGACACACTTTTACCTTTTTTTTTAGCATGTAGCGGGCTGCCCACTTCCTGGAGACAAGCGATTAATGCCCCACTGCTGGGCTGGACTAGAGGTGGGTTTCCAGTGGGGCTTGGGTGAAGGGAAGTGAGTTCAGCTTGGCTGCCTGAGGGCCCTGTCCGCCCAGTCCTCCGGTACATTCCTTGGCCAGGGGGGCATTTCTGGCCTTGATCTCTGGCTCTGGAGGTGGCTGGGATAATTGAGAGCTTATGTCCCACTCCCCAAAGACTGGTTTTAGCACATATCTAACCTGCGTTTTAATATTATTCCTTCTGACTGGAAGCATTTGGAAATGGTCCTTGCCCTGCTTTTAAAAGGTGGTGTTATTTTACGAACATTTAGACATTGATTAATAAAATTCCGAACCCATTAACTAATGGGGGAAATGCCAAACTTTTTTTGTGTATATCCAAGAAAGTAAATGTAATAAAAACTATCCCAAAAGGTAAGTTAAATTATATATAGCCTTTAGGTTTTTTTTTTTTTTCCTCCTGATGGCCTCACCAGATGTTTTAAAATACAGGACACAGGCCTTTTTTTTCTCAGGGAAAGAAGAAAGAAAACTTGGCTCAGCTCTACTTAACTTGGGGGGGAAAAAAAAAAAAAAGCTGTAACAGGTATGCTGGAAATCCCCAAGTTGCTGGTTCATAAATATGAAGGGAAGGGAACAAAACTGTTGGTTTTTTTTTACCTAGTTTTTCTTACTCGCCTCCACCCAGCCTTCTCAGATCACCATCAGGAATTCTGTTTTGATTCCTAAAGCAAGAAGCGTGGTTTGTCAGGTCTCTTGGGGATGGGAGGCAATTTAGGAGGGGCTGGGGGCGGGGCGCGCTGAATGGCGTCCGTCTTGGCTGATGCATCTCCCATCTTAAAGAGCAGGGATGGCGGGTGCAGTGAAGTGTCCTGCCAGCACCTCTCCACAAACTGCCTTCTGACGGTCTGGGATTCTGTTGTAAACCCAGATTTTGATTTTTGCACCTTCCCTCAACCGCCATCCAAGTTCCCTGAATCTGAAAGGAAATAAAAAGGGCTAAACAGTTGAGAGACGGGATATGTCAAATCCTTCAGGTCACATCCTCTGTTTCTGCCCATGATTAGCCTTGGAAGTAAACGTTTCGAACCTGGCTGCAGCTCCTGCCGCTTGGGCTCGGAGCTGGCTTCTGCAGAGCCGGGCCTCTTCTGCAGAGCCGGGCCTCTGCTTCTAGCACTTTCTGTGGAGTTTTGAAGACTTGTTGAGAAAGAAGAGCAGAAGAGGGGGGTTCTCTGAGGCTTTACCTAAGCCTTAAAATTCTCCTTGCGAACAGCGTTCCCAGGGTTACCTTGGCCCAGTGACTGCAGCGGGACGCCAGGAACCCCTTGGAGGTGCCTGCGATGCCGGCCGCAGACCCGGCTCCTCCCGTTGCGGCGCCTCCGCGGCCGCGGAGTGGAAGGGGAGGCTCTGCGGAGAGCCACCCCGGCCCAGAGTGAAGGCAGGCCAGATCCATCACAGCCCGTGGTGTGGGAACAGTCTCTTCACAGGAAGTGCGGACAGGCCAACTTTTATTCATCATCTTTAACTTCCCTTTGGCAGAGTTTTCTATTCTGACTGCCCAGCAGAATCACTTGGAAAACTTAAAAAAATTTATAAAAACACACAAATAGCAAAAGCAAGTAATGAACCTCAAAGGCAGTGGGTAGGATGATGGAGTTTAGTTCAGTTAGCAGCATATCTGTGACACTGCCATGTTTTAGTAGAGAAGGCTAGTGTCCTAAACTGTCTTAGAAATGCAGCCCCCTGGGACTAGAACACAACCAGGATTCTAACAGGAACTCCTGGGGGACAGGCACGGGGAGGAGATGGAGTGAAGGGGAAGAGACTGGGGAGAGACAGGGCAGTGAAGAAGGAAGAAAAAAAATCTAGACTGTAGTTGACCCTTTGCCAACTCTGTGACCTTGGGAGAACCCTCTAACCTCAGATGGGCTTGGGAAGAGTGAAGAGACAATCATAGCATATGGCTTAAGAAGGTGAGCTCTGAAGCCATAATCTGGATTCATCTCAACTCTACTGTTTATCAGCTGTATGACCTTGGGCAAGTGATGTAATCTTTCTGAACTTCAGCTTCCTCATCTATAAAATCAGGATTATGGAGTTGTCCTGAGCTTTAGACAGTATAATGTATGTAAACTTCTTAGGAAAGTACTTGATACACATTAACTGTTCAATGTATTTGCTATTGTTATTGTCTGTCTCCAGGGTCAGTTCATGGAAGCCACGCAGACAGCATTTTTATCTTGTGCATCATCAATTTATTTAATATAGATAATGACTCTTCATAGGGCTACTCATCTGCTACCTTACTTAAGGCTATTATGGGTGTATGTGTTAGGAGGAAAGGAAATGGATCAGATAGTGACAATCATTGTTTCCTTCACAAATAGTGTACTGTGGAGGTTAGAGTTTAATGCTTAGTATGTATTTTGAAGATTGTTATTCTAGAACCTCCAGATGTACAAGCTGGATTTAGAAAAGGCAGAGGAACCAGGACTGGAAAAAGTCAGTTTTCATTCCAATCCCAAAGAAAGGCAATGCCAAAGAATGCTCAAACTACGGCACAATTGCACTCATCTCACATGCTAGTAAAGTAATGCTCAAAATTCTCCAAGCCAGGCTTCAACAATATGTGAACCGTGAACTCCCTGATGTTCAAGCTGGTTTTAGAAAAGGCAGAGGAACCAGGGATCAAATTGCCAACATCCGCTGGATCATGGAAAAAGCAAGAGAGTTCCAGAAAAACATCTATTTCTGCTTCCTTGACTATGCCAAAGCCGTTGACTGTGTGGATCACAAGAAACTGTGGGAAATTCTGAAAGAGATGGGAATACCAAACCACCTGATCTGCCTCTTGAGAAATCTGTATGCAGGTCAGGAAGCAACAGTTAGAACTGGACATGGAACAATAGACTGGTTCCAAATAGGAAAAGGAATACATCAAGGCTGTATATTGTCACCCTGCTTATTTAACTTCTATGCAGAGTACATCATGAGAAACGCTGGACTG
>SJXQ01003322.1:0-32985 GCA_006408695.1 Aepyceros melampus | reverse complement strand
TATGCAGGTCAGGAAGCAACAGTTAGAACTGGACATGGAACAACAGACTGGTTTCAAATAGGAAAAGGAGTATGTCAAGGCTGTATATTGTCACCCTGCTTATTCAACTTCTATGCAGAGTACATCATGAGAAATGCTGGCCTGGAAGAAACACAAGCTGGAATCAAGATTGCTGGGAGAAATATCAATAACCTCAGATATGCAGGTGACACCACCCTTATGGCAGAAAGTGAAGAGGAACTAAAAAGCCTCTTGATGAAAGTGAAAGAGGAGAGTGAAAAAGTTGGCTTAAAGCTCAACATTCAGAAAACGAAGATCATGGCATCCGGTCCCATCACTTCATGGGAAATAGATGGGGAAACAGTGGAAACAGTGTCAGACTTTATTTTTTGGGGCTCCAAAATCACTGCAGATGGTGACTGCAGCCATGAAAGTAAAAGACACTTACTCCTTGGAAGGAAAGGTATGACCAACCTAGATACCATATTGAAAAGCAGAGACATTACTTTGCCAACAAAGGTCCGTTTAGTCAAGGCTATGGTTTTTCCAGTGGTCATGTATGGATGTGAGAGTTGGACAGTGAGGAAAGCTGAGTGCCAAAGAATTGATGCTTTTGAACTGTGGTGTTAGAGTAGATTCTTGAGAGTCCCTTGGACTGCAAGGAAATCCAACCAGTCCACCCTAAAGGAGATCAGTCCTGGCTGTTCATTGGAAGGACTGATGCTGAAGTTGAAACTCCAATACTTTGGCCACCTCATGCAAAGAGTTGACTCATTGGAAAAGACTCTGATGCTGGGAGGGATTGGGGGCAGGAGGAGAAGGGGACAACAGAGGATGAGATGGCTGGATGGCATCACCGACTCGATGCACATGAGTTCGGTGAACTCCGGGAGTTGGTGATGGACAGGGAGGCCTGGCGTGCTGCGATTCCTGGAATCTCAAATAGTCGGACACAACTGAGCAAATGAACTGAACTGAACCATCATGCATGTAAAAAGATGCTAGAGATACTGTGAAATAGTAACACTGTTTAATATACTTTGAGTTCCTAGTGGGTTCTAAAGGGTTTATATATGACCTTAATTCTCATAATGAACATGTAATAGGTACTTCACATGTTTACCTTTTTACAAAAAGTAAAGAAAATTAAGAAGACAGAACTTTCCAAATTCAAGTGGCCTATCAACTTCATATAAACAGTAAATGGTAGAGAGGGGTCCATTCAGGTCAAAATGTTCACACTGTCTTGATATATATGGTGATATATCACTTAACTTCTTTCCAAATAAACTTGAAAACTTCAATGAAATGGATGATTATCTAAGAAAATACAATTATAAATATATAATAATATAATAAAACTACAGTTGACCCTACTAAAGCATATAATATAAACAAATAATTGAAAAACATAAAAAAATCATTCCCAATGAAAAAGTAAGTCAATCAAAAGGCAAAAATTCAAACAGGTAATTTCATGAACTCTGTGACTTGTATAGGTCACTTAACATATCTACACTTTTCAAATATTGAAAGCAAAGATAATATTTGATGATGATAGAGGTAAGAACAAAGTTAAATAAGTCTGAAATTACACTATACTTACATAAATGTGATAGATAATATTAGACTAAATAATGATAAAATATGGTACGTAAATTCTGACTCATTTATTTCTTCATTAATACTACAATTGTTTTTTTCAATGAGCTGGATTATTCAGGGTAATGCCCTCTAGGGCACATCACAATCTCATGTGACAGGCTGGCTATCCTCTCCCCTCCCATGTTTTCTCACATTTCCAGTCTTTTTCCCATGGGGCCCACCTTAAAGGACACAGGCAACAGAGACAGGAGAAAGGAAGAGATTGCCTGGGATCCCATAAATGAGCTCGGGACCAAGGCCTAGTGAAAGCACCCCTCAGCCCTGCTATGCTCCACTGTCCAGATCTAGCTGAGAGACTGCAATCCACCTGCAAGGGACACTGGCGTATGCACTCTCTCCACACGCCTGGAAATAGGAAACTGTGATCAGGGGACATCTTGCCAGTTTCTGCCACCATCTGTATGTGTCATACCCAAATACTCACGACTCTTCTTCACAAACATGAGAACACTCACGTTCTCTCCAAGGGTGTCAGCATAATAGTCATTTATTCCATGAATTCAGCTCCCATCCAGGTGATGCACAGTCCTTTCCTCTTATAAAACAGCCAACATTTCCCTGAGCTCATGTTTTCCTTATAATACTTAGCCAACATGCATTACTAAGGTTCTCTTTGCCAGTCCCTTCCCCTAGAGCACGTTAGAAACATGGTCTGCCTTCCAAGTGTTCTCCAGAATCAATTATTTTACCTAACAATTTTTTGGTACAATGCCATCCCTTAACTGAGTAATGCTAAAAGTAATAAAAAGAAAAGAAAATCATGATGTTCTTGGTATTCATGGATAACGATGCTGTTGATGCTATGAGTCACTACATAACACAATGGTCTCTTCATGACGAATTTCTTTCCAGTGGCAGTATTAAGAGTTGTGTTTTTCTTATCATCTGATTGCTTTTGTCTAAAGACAGTATGAATCACTTTTATCCTTGCCTTTGCTACTATAAAACCAGGTATGTCCTTTTCCTTTTTCTATCTATACTGCTCCATTGTTCCTCATTTTTTAAATATGTATTTATTTAGTTATATATTTGATTATTTATTGATCGCCCTCTTAGGATAAAGGCTAGGATACACAAGTAAAGCAAGCAAATATAGGGAAGTTGAGAATTAAAGTCATGATGACTTATAGAATCTCCTGGTTTTGAGTCTCTTTCTCTCTGAAATGTTCAATTATAGAATGTGAGAAAGTATGGGGAGGGAGGTGGGAGGAGGGTTCAGGATTGGGAACACGTGTACACCCACGGCGGATTCATGCTTAAGTATGGCAAAACCAATACAATATTGTAAAGTAAAAAATAAATAAATAAATAAAAATTTAAAAAAGAATATGAGAAAGTATGGAGGGAGAAGTCTTCGAAAGCTTAATTTGTTTTAAAAGTAATGTAGGTCTATTATCTAGGCTAATATTCGCCTTTAAAAAGTGACCTACACTATAGAAGATGCCAGTTGTTTTTAATTTGCTGATGATTGACAAGGGAGGTCAAAAGGTCTCTCTCTCTCTGGAAGGGACAACAGAACAGATGATCGCACGCAGATTAATGGTCCATATATCCCAGTTTCTTGTTGCTGACCAGCTGATAAGAGACATAATTGTCCTTAACAATTGGGCATAATTTATTCCTGCTTAGGTGGCTGTTACCTTCTGCAATTAAAGCATAGTGACTGTAGGGTCCTGTTATGTTATCCTAGCAATTTAGCTGAATGTGCATACTATACATCACGTCTATACAATGCCAGAAAATTGTGTACCAAATAGTTTCAGCTCAGGAAATGTTCTTCTATTCTCATAGAATTCTAGCAAACATCATAAAATAGGTGTTCTAGTCCATTGTAATGAAGTACTCTTTCACTATGGAGTTAAGGCACACACATATACATATATAAGGCACACATATATACATGTAGAACACATATATATGTAAGGCACACACACACATATATATACATATATGTATATATATGTATGTATATATCACTTGCAGGATATATATTTTTGACTTCAGGAAGTCACCAGTGCATATACACTTGATATGTAAATTCACCAGCACAAGAAAGTGGTATCAGGGGAAGCATTAATATACCAAGGCATGGACTGTACCATCTAGAACATTCAACCCTGGAAGCATGCCCATAGACTGAATTTCTAGGGTGTACCCTGGATTGTCATTCCCATGTGACAGATGTTAACCACATGTCTCCTCCATCATCTCTAACCCACTAAGCACATGTTCTAGAGCTCTGAGTTTTCTGATGACTCATGATGGGGTCTCCCATCATCAGATCCCTCTTCCCCATCTTGTGAATGACTTCTAAAGCTTCCCAAAGATCTAAACTGTCTGTTTTACTGTTTTAGTCACTAAGTACAGTCCAACTCTTTTGTGACCCCATGGACTGTAGCCTGTCAGGCTCCTCTGTCCATGGGATCTTCCGGGCAAGACTACTGGAGTGGGCTGCCATTCCCTTCTCCAGGGGATCTTCCCAACCCAGGGACTGAACCTGCAGCTCCTGCACTGCCAGCTGAATTCTTTACCACTGAGCCACGAGGGAAGCCCCAAACCATCTCTTAGATCTCAGAGAAATCACTGCTGCTGCTGCTGAGTCGCTTCAGTTGTGTCCAACTCTGTGCGACCCCATAGACGGCAGCCCACCAGGCTCCCCCGTCCCTGGGATTCTCCAGGCAAGAACACTGGAGAATCCCAGGGACAGGGGAGCCTGGTGGGCTGCCGTCTATGGAGTTGCACAGAAAAATCACTAAGACTATATTATTGTTACAACTCTGAGCAGTGTATCACAGGAATTAATATCTTAAAGTACAACTCAAGGGCAAAGAATCTTAGTTTTGAATGCAGTATCTTTCAAATTTTCTATTTTTACCATTAGCAATGAACAATAAAAGAAAAATGAACAAGATCCACGCCATTTCAATAAACAGACTTTTCTTGATCACAGTAATTACTTAACTCTTACCCTGAAGGGAATCCTAGGAGGTAACTAATTGATCACCCTACCAACAGTGATCCTTCATTAAGTCACATGGCAAAGATGATAAGCAGTCTCTACTACAGCACAAGATCTCCTTCTTTCACTTCTCATTACTTAACCAGCAGTACCCCTACAGAAATGTAAGAGTAATATTAATCTTACAAACATGCATGTAATTACGTGTATATATACATGATTAGAAGTCTGATGTGAATATACAGAAAGAGATCAGCAATTTTCCTGGTTCTTCTTTAATGTTCTACATAATTCAAGGTTATTTTTATTTTCTTTGTTTAGCCTTTTAAATATCTTTTTGAAGGGTAATTTGTTGTTGTTGTTTAGTCACTAAGCCATGTCTGACTCTTTGCAACCCCATGGACTGTCACCAGCCAGGCTCCTCTGCACATGGGATTTCCCGGGCAAGAACACTGGAGTGGATTGCCATTTCCTTTTCCAGAGGCTCTTTCCAGCTCATGGATTGAATCCACATCTCCTGCATTGGCAGGAGGGTTCTCTACCACTGAACCACCAGGAAAGCCCTGAAGTGTAACTGACATGCCATTAAATGTCACTCATTTTAAATGTAGAATCCAATGATTTTTTAACTGACACAATTGTGCAGCCATCATCACAGTTCAGTTTTAGAACATGCCTAGCACCCCAAAAAGATTTCTCAGGCTTGTTTGCACTCAATCCTCATTTCCCCTCCAGCCCCAGCCAGCCACTAATCCTTCTGTCTATATAAATTTGCTTTTTAAAGACATTTTGCATAATCAGAATCATACAACAAATAGTCCTCTGGGCAGTTTTGCTTAACCAATTATCATAAAACTTGGAGTTTCATTCATGTTTTTTGTAGGTATCAGTGGTTACTCATTTTTATGACTGAGTAGTATCCCATTCTATGGGCTTCATATTCTGCTTATACAGTCTGAGTGTTCCCACTTCCTGTCTATTATGAATAATGCCTCTGTGAACATTCACAAGTCTTTTGTCAACGTACACTTTTATTTCCCTCTGGTAGATACTTAGAGTGAAGTTGCTGAGTTGTAGATATATATTCATATCCAACTTTTTAAAAAACTGCCATACTATTTTCCAAAGTATCTATATCATTTTACATGTAACCAGTAATGTTTGAGGGTTCCATTTTCTCCACATGCCTACCAATGCTTGTGTTATCTTCTTTATTACAACCATTCCAGTGAGATGAACTGTTGCTCCATTGTGGTTTTAATTTGCAATTTCCAATGACTAACGATGGTGAACATCCTTTCATGTGTTTATTAGCCATTTATATATCCTCTTTGGTGAAGTGTCTATTGGTATATTTTTCCCATAATTAACAGTTTTGTGAAATCTTATTTACATAAGACACAGTTCATCCATTAAAAGTACACAACTTAATCATTTTTAGTATATTTACAGAGTTGTACAACCATCACCATAACCTAATTTTAGAACATTTCATCATCTCCAAAAGAAAGTTTGCACCCATTAACAATCACTGCCCATTTTTCTTCTCCCTTAACTTTTAAATTGGATTATTTGGTTTTTTATTGTTGATTTGTGAGAGTCCTTTACATACTTCAGATATGAATCATTTGTCAGATATATCACTTGCAAATATTTTATCACAATCTGCTGCTTATCATTTTATTTCTTAAATAAGTCTATTGGAGCACAAAAATCTTTTAATTTTGAAGTCAGATTTGCCATTTATTCCTTTATGGATTGTGCTGTGAGTGTCATATGTGACAAGATCCAAAGATTATGAAAATGCTTGGCCTTATGGAGAAAAAAATAGCATAATACTATTCTTGTGGAGAAAATTGAATCTCGATGAGTTAACTAACTTCCTCAGGGTTTACAAATTAATAACTGAGCTCTTCCATTTTTAGAAAGACAATAATAGGCTCTTTTATCTTACAATTGCTTTAATAAATACTTATTAAATATTGAATATTTAAAATGAAGCCTCATAAGCTAAACTTCTTATCTATAGCTGCAACAGACAGAAGGTAAGTACTGCAAACTACTAGTGCACTTTCAACAGAAAGGAATGTTTTTCTATGAAACTTTGCAGAGCTATGTGACTGATTAATTAGTAGTATGGCTAATAATACGGAGGAAAGCATCTGACTTTGTTTAAAGAAATAGAGATCAACTAGGAAGTTTATAGATTACATGATGTTAGTGCACTGGTTTTTTCAATTAACATTTTTTTCACTGTGTGATAATTTTGAAATAGTTTATTAGAAAAACTTTTAAAATGAAATAAACAACCAAAGTCATATAAAACTGGTATGCTGCATGTGAGGAAAAAAAAAAGAAGAAAAATTCTGTCACTCATTTTTCTTTCTAGTCTCTGAAGTAGGCAGTTAATAGTAGTTTCTTCATTTGTAATTATAAAATAAAGCACAAATAGAAAACACAGCAACAGAAAAGCACAGTCAATGTTTCCAATGGGCTCTTTTGCATTCTTAAAGAAACTTGCTGTTATAATAGTGATTTTCACTATATCATAGTGGTTTTACATTAGTAATATTGTTCCATATATATTCTACAATATTGAAATCTATTGGGATTTTATGGTGATAAATCAGCACTAAGAACATTTGATAATAATATGATAGGAAAAATAACATCAAAGATGTCATACATTTATACATTTATCATAAGTTTCCATCATTTTGAGAACCTCTGGAGCATGTACACTCAAGAGTATGATTCTTCATAACCCCTGGCACCTTGATTTTATAATTTTCAGCAACCATCTGTGCCCTTACTGATACTCACACTTTGTTTCCATCACTCTTCACAGTTCAGCATCTTTACCTGTCAGACCCAAGCGTTATGATGTGAATGAGTGTGATCCTCAAAGCAATTTACATTGTGTCACCAAACTATCTTGGGAGAAGCCTATATCTGGGTACTACTATCCAATAGAAGGCTATGACATATAGCATTAGAAAGCAAGAATGCAAGCCCTATCCACACAGATTATTCTAAGTTGGACCTTAGAAAAATCACTCCTAGTTTCAGTTTTCTCAACTGAAAAATGAAAATGAAAAGAGCAGGTCATCCTTACCAGGAATATTACGTGCCTAAACAAAACCCTATGCAGTAGACCTCCCAGCTTGAAGTTGAACTGAAATCACTCCTGAGACTCAGGCGAGTCTGTGCAAAGGGAGGACAGATTTCAGAGCCTACAATGAAAGGGACAATGGAACACAAGTCAAGAGTTCAATGTCTCTGAATGGACAGAGAAGAGAGCAGGAGGTATGAGAGAGTGGACCAGAGTGAAACAGAACAGAAGCCTGCAGAGATAGCTCAAGGCTCACAGGGTCATGTGTACATGATAGCATCTATATGCCTTTGAGTTCCTGCATATTCCATTTAAAACGACTCTCTTCTTGAGTTTCAATAGACTGTGTTTGGTAGGCATCACTTTGTTATTTTATGCATCTGTCATTTACCATGAAAAATTCACTTCTTAAACTGATCTACATCAGTTGGTTATAAAGCATCCCTTCAACCAACTGCTGCAGCTTAATTACTGAGTTTTGGTGACATGTAATCCAAACTTTCTTGAATTCCAACTGGTCCTCTATATTTGGTCTAATCTAGTTGCATTTCAGCCTATGATACACCATGGAAACAGAACAGGTTATAGGAACTATTTTTCCATGTTCCATCTTACTTTAAACATGGTAAATGGAAACAGTACATCAGTATGGATAAGGCCAGGGGCTTTACAATAAAATCTTGGTTTACATTCTATCTCCATAACCCTTGGCAATATTAATAGTTGCTAATCCATAGGTCTGTGGTGAAAATGAAATAAAATAATGCCCATAAAGTACTTGGCAGAGCGTTTAGTTCATAGGATCATTTAAAAACTGTTATGAATAGTTAAATTTTCTAAGTTAGCACTATGGAAGGTCTAGTTTCAATTGATTCCTCTGATCAAGTTTCTCAAAATATAATGCACTTCACTAAAAATAAATGAATACACAACCATATGTAGCAGTTCAGGTCAGTCACTCAGTCATGTCCAACTCTGTGACCCCATGGACTGTAGCACGCCAGGCTTCCCTGTTCATCACCAGCTCCCAGAGCTTACTCAAACTCATGTTCATTGAGTCAGTGATGCCATCCAACCATCTCATCCTCTGTTGTCCCCTTCTCTTCCTGCGTTCAATTTTTCCCAGCATCAGGGTCTTTTCCAAGGAGTCAGTTCTTCGCATCAGGTGGCCAAAGTATTGGAGCTTCAGCTTCAGCATCAGTCCTTCCAATGAATATTCAGGACTGATTCCTTTAGAATTTACTGGTTGGATCTCCTTGTAGTCCAAGGGACTCTCAGGATCTCCTCCAACATCACAGTTCAAAATCATCAATTCTTTGGTACTCAGGTTTCTTTATAGTCCAACTCTCACATCCATACATGACTACTGGAAAAACCATAGCTTTGACTAGACTGACATTTGTTGCCAAAGTAATGTCTCTGCTTTTTAATATGCTGTCTAGGTTGGTGCTAGCTTTTCTTCCAAGGAGCAAGCATCTTTTAATTTCATGACTACAGTCACCATCTGACCACAACTGTATGAACTGGTGAGGAACATGTACATGTTAAACCACTGGATGCTCTACATAGTTGCGTTTTATTGATTTGCCTTAACCCACTATACTCCAGGGTGGACACCTTGGGGTGTACTTCCTATGGAGAGTATGTTGTTTCACTAATTCTAGTCTTTCCATTTCTTCTCCCAATCTTATCCCTTCAAACTTCTCAGGAAACTTGCTTCATCAATCCTGCCTTCTCGTATGCATGGCCAAATTTCTTTTTACGGACTGCATTCCTATCAGTGTTTAAAAATTCTCGTGCATTCCCCAAATGAAAAATAACATAGCACCTTCCTTGCCCCAAACCCCTCGCTCTAATTTCCCAACTCTTTTTCAATGCTTCCAATTTCTCTCCTTTAAAGTCCAGTTCCCTGAATGAGTGCCCTTAAATGCTGGGCCACCACATACACGTGGGGCAGTAGGCACAGGGCATCAGGAAAGCAACGGCACAGAATACCAAGGAGTCTATTACAGCATATTCATGCAGAGCTGTGCAATTAGATGATGCACAAGAAAGCCATTCCAACTCCAGAATTCATGCACATTTTGTGTCATTCTGAAAAACACAATTGTGTTGAAAATAACCTTTAAGAGAGTGGGCTCTATTCTCACACTTACAGGCACTGAAGGTCTTAATCTGATTTGTGCTCAGTTTTCCACATATTTCCTCTTCTTTCATTTACCTGTCACATCCCTTAATATGGCTTCTAACCAAAATAGATCTACTGAAACTGCTTTTGTCAATATCACCATTGCCTGCCTTCTAACTAACTCAGTGGCCATGCTCCCTTAATTTCACAATATCTCTTCAGAATGTGGCAGTGTTGACCCCTTCTTCTTAAAATCTTCTACTGCCTTGACCTAACACTCTGTATTTCAGTTATACTGAAACTCTCTCTGGTCTCTGAAAGAGTTAGATACTCAGTCTTACTTCCTGCCCTTGGACTTTCACCATTGTGTTTCCAATGCACATCACAGTACCTGTCACAGAGGAATGGCAGGTACCCAGGAAAGATGGATGAACTCATTGTTCAGGGCCTGAATCTCATTATCCATGACACTGTAGCTTATATTGCCTTGTTTGACTTCCATATCTCCACTGATTTTCTGTCATAATTCATCTCCTCCTACCTCCCCAACCTAGTCTTTGCAATTTTCTTCTCTAGATTCTATGCCTCATTCTATTTTAAAAATGAAAATGCATCAACAAGCCAGATGTGGACACACTAACAATTATTAATCTGAAAAGGAACCTAGAAAAACAATCTCCATTATAATACCACCAAGAAGAATAAAATATTTAAGAATAAATTTAACCAAGGAGGGAAAAAGACTTATTACAGCAATACACTGCTGAAAGGAATTAAAGAAGACACATATAAATGGAAAGACAAGCCGTGTCCATGGATTGGAAGACAATATTGTTAAAATGTCCATACTGCTGGAATAATCTACAGATTCAGTGCAATGCATCTTAAAAATCCTAAGGGTGTTTTTTTTGCCAAAATTAAAAAAAAAAATTCCAAAATTCATATGGAACCACAAAGGGCCTTGAATAGTCAAAACAATCTTGAGCAAAAAGGACAAAACTGAAGGCCTCATACTTCCTGATTTCAAAACATATTTCAAAGATACAATCAAAACAGTATGGTACTGGTACAAAGGCATCAGAGAACAGTACCATAGAACAGAGATCCTAGAATAAACCCACATCTACTATCAATTGACCTTTGTAAGGGTGCCAAGAACACACAGTTGGGATAGGAAATTCTTTTCAATAAATTATACCTGGTGAATTTAATATTCATATGCAAAAGAATGAAATTGGGCCTTCATCTTACATCATTCTCAAAAATCAACTCAAAATGCATTAAACAGTTAAACATAAGACCTGAAATTAGATAAGCTAGACTACACTAAAACCAAAAGCTTCTGCACATCAAAAGAAGCAATCAATGGAGTGAAAAGGTAAATTATAGAATGGGAGAAAATACCTCCAAGACATGTATCTGATAAGGGTTCATTTCCAAAGTACATAAGGAACTCTTGCTGCTGCTGCTAAGTCACTTCAGTCGTGTCCGACTCTGTGCAACCCCAGAGACAGCAGCCCACCAGGCTCCCCTGTCTCTGGGATTCTCCAGGCAAAAACACTGGAGTGGGTTGCCATTTCCTTCTCCAATGCATGAAAGTGAAAAGTGAAAGTGAAGTCGCTCAGTCATGTCCAACTCTTAGCAACCCCATGGACTGCAGCCCACCAGGCTCCTCCATCCATGGGATTTTCCAGGCAAGAGTACTGGAGTGGGGTGCCATTGCCTAGGAACACTTGCTACTTAATAGCAAAACAAAACAAGTAAATAACCCAATTTTAAAAGAGGTAATGGGCTTGAAAAGACATTTCTCCAAAGAAGACACAGAAATGGCCAGTAGGTATATTGAAAAAATGTTAAACATTAGTAACCATCAAGAAAATAAAAATCAAAACCAAAATGGCAATAGGAAATTAGAGCTGTGTTAAGGGTGGAAGGAAGAAGAAAACACCCATTTCATGGCAACCTGAATGTAAGTTTGATTGGGTACAGGATGTTGGTTTTCTTCTCTATGGCTTTGACCTGCACTGAGTGATGCTAGCCATACTTTTAGAAGCCACCACAGAGACTTAGAAAACAAACTTATGGCTAGCAAAAGGAAAAGGTAGGGGAGGGATAAATCAGGAGTTTCAGGTTAACATAAACAACCTACTGTATAAAAAATAATCACAGAACAGTACAGCACAGGGCACTGTACTCACAACTCTCTAATCACCTACATGGGAAAAGAATCTGCAAAAGAATAGATAGAAGTATGTAACTGAATCTGCCATACATCTGAAACTAATACAACATTGTAAATCAACTATACCTCAATATAAAAATTTTTTTTTAATGTTAAAGAATATACTACAGAGGAAAACTATAAAAATTCATCTTACATCTTACAAAACTATATTAGAAATATTTCTGGAATATTAACATACTGCTAATTTTGGAGGAAGGAAAATAATGTTAGCTTTATATTAATAAATCATTATCCTGTATCAATCAACTCCTTGACATAATGAACAGAAATGAACACTTAGTGGGAATATTATTAAAATGGTAACTTTATATTATGTATATTTTATCACAACAAAATAATTAAAACAAAAACTATTAACACAGCAACAGAAAACATAGTCAAATGTTTCTAATGGGACAAGGTTTTCCTATTTCAGAATTTCAGACTCGGCGTGTGCTCCTTAGATCGTCCTGCTTAAGTATGGGCGTCATATGGCACCCTGACAGCCTCATGGCCGGATCTGTCCACAGGGCCCTCTTGCTGGAGTACAGAGGGATGCATGCAGAACAATTAAGCTCTGTCAGCTGCAGGGAGGCACCTGCTGGCCGCTGGGGACTGACTTCCGCCACTGAAGCTGATCTTGCTCTGTCTCTTCTCCATGTGAGTAAAGCACTTTTTCCATCCAGTGCTTGACTGCAGTATTTTTCCATGGAGACTCCAATACCAAGATGCAGTGGTCAGAAGTGCTCGGATTTCTACTCCTGACAATAGGCAATAGATGTCACTTTAATTCCAAAAGAATTTAAATCATTGTCTCTAAGAGATAAGTGTACTCCCATGTTGATCATAGCATTATTTACCATAGCCAAGAGCCAGAAACAACCTAAATGTCAACAGATCGATGGATGAAGAAAACTTTATATATATATATATATATATATATATGCACAATGGAATATTATTAGCCATGACAAAAAGAAGGAAATCCTGTCATATGCAATGACATGGATGAACCTGGAAGACATTATGCCAAGTGAAATAAATCAGCCACAGGAACACAAATCCTGCAAGATTCTACTAACATGAGGTCTCTAAAGCAGTCAAACTCATAGAGACAGAAAATAAAATGGTGGGAAGGGGAAAACAGGAAGATGCTGTTTAACAGGTATAGAGTTTCAATCAGACAAGATGAAAAATGTAAAAGGGCTGCATTTTCATTTTAAAAGGCAGAGACACATACTATGATCTATCAGCCTCCACCTTTTTGATAACCTTGAATTTCTCTCTTCTTACATTGATGACTCAGGTTGCCTTCCATTATTCCATGGACTTTCCCATAATAATAATTATGTTCCCTCTACATGCTTGGACCCTCATTGGTCCTCTCCTTCATCCTCATGGATGTACAAGTCCCTCCTTCTTAAAAATGTTCAAGATGTTCATTTGATCTTATTCTTACTCCATTTATTCCCCTATTTCATGCTGTACGTAACTGCCAAACACTAAGAATGGGTGGATTTCATTTGTCATTTTCACTCCAACACATGATTCTTCCTCAGTTCCTTAAAGTTTGGTTTATACTTCTGTATTTATACATAAACTATTCTCTTGAGTTATATTAACATCTTGCTCAACCGATCTCTTGCCACTGGCTTGTATTTATTCCTCTGATTGATCATCATGGTATGCAACTCCTTGGTCTCAGAAATATGAAGCAATGACATGTCTTTTTTGTAGGAATTAATGAATAGTAACTTGGATCATAATCCACAATCAGATTCTAGAAATATGTCTCAAAATTCCCAAAGGGATTTAAAATTATTAACAAAAGCACTGTTGCGTGTAAGTGAAAGCTCATTTAATGAACAGACTTAATAATTTGAATGATAAAAGTGGATAATTCAAGACAGAGAAACATGCTGCTGACACCCACATTACGGCCATGAATAAATACATCACAGAAACATGGGAAGCACCAGATGGGTTAAATACATGAGAGAGCTGGGCTGCCCACTACCAGATGAAATCTGATTGGAAGACTGCAAGCGGCTTGCATGTGTTTGTATATTTCTAATATCTGCCTGATGGAACAATCACTTAGGCAGCCAGCAGGAGGCAAAATAAGCCAAAAAAAAAAAAAAATCCAGAGCCCATCAATATCAACTTTGCCAAATTATTTAAAACAAGCATTATGTTTAGCTCTTTTAAGGTAAGAAAAAGACAGCATCGCAGAATAATATGTTTGGGTTCTGTTATTGGCTATGAGAAATATGAAATGACTCATTTTTACAATGAAAAATTAATTTTTTAAAATCATTGTTACAAAATGAGAATATATAACAGAGAATGAAGAACAATTAGATGCAGTATAACCTACTTCTGCGTCATCACATCTGTGATTGAGGCAACAATTAGCAGTCTTTAAAAAATGATTAAAGCATTGATAGGGAAGTACATCTGAGAAAATATCAGATGGGGACATCCCCATTAGTTCCAATATTAAAAAAAAATTTTTTTTTAATGTCCTTTCTCAAAATTTATCAAGTGGTCATTAATCAGCTACAAAAGCATGAAGGGTTTATTGACTTTGTTACAACAGTAAACTGAAGTGTTTAGGAACACCATCCCTTACAATGAAAGTGGCCCCCTGTATCCATGGCTTTCACATCTTCAGATGCTGATGGCCAACTGCGCTATGCCATTTTAAATAAGGCACTTAAGCTTTAGCAGATTTGGGTATTCAGGAGTTTCTGGAATCAATTCCACACAGATACCCAGGGCTGATGGTATTGCATTCCCCTATGAGGGAAAGAGTTGGAAACCAAAGCCTTGTAAGATCGGTTCCAACCTTCTTTTTCATTTGAACAACTCCTCCTCCTTTCCACACAAGCCACCTTCTCTGCTGTTACTAATCTGCTGCCCATTCTATTCCTAACTCTGCCTTGACTCTTGTTGGTCTCATTTCCTGTCATTTCTTCCACTTAATTTCTGACTCATCCAAATTCTCTTATTCTTCAACTTTCATAGCAGTTTCCATCATTTATGAAACTTTTCTCTTAGACTTTATGGCAGAAAGTGAAGAGGAACTAAAAAGTCTCTTGATGAAAGTGAAAGAGGAGAGTGAAAAAGTTGGCTTAAAGCTCAACATCCAGAAAATGAAGATCATGGCTTCTGGCCCCATCACTTCATGGCAAATAGATAGGCAAACAGTGGAAACAGTGTCAGACTTTATTATGGGGGGCTCCAAAATCACTGCAGATGGTGACTGCAGCCATGAAATTAAAAGATGCTTACTCCTTGGAAGAAAAGTTATCACCAACCTCGATAGCATATTGAAAAGCAGAGACATCACTTTGCCAACTAAGGTCCATCTAGTCAAGGCTATGGTTTTTCAGGTGGTCATGTATGGATGTGAGAGTTGTACTGTGAAGAAAGCTGAGCCGAAGAATTGATGCTTTTGAACTGTGGTGTTGGAGAAGACTCTTGAGAGTCCCCTGGACTGCAAGGAGATCCAACCAGTCCATCGTAAAGGAGATCAGTCCTGGGTGTTCTTTGAAAGGAATGATGCCAAAGCTGAAACTCCAGTACTTTGGCCACCTCATGCGAAGAGTTGACTCATTGGAAAAGACTCTGATGCTGGGAGGGATTGGGGGCAGGAAGAAAAGGGGACGACAGAGGATGAGATGGCTGGATGGCATCACCGACTCAATGGACATGAGTTTGAGTGAACTCCGGGAGTTGGTGATGGACAGGGAGGCCTGGCATGCTGCGATTCATGGAGTCGCTGCGATTCATGGGGTCGCAAAGAGTCGGACACAACTGAGCTACAGAACTGAACTGAACTGATGGAGAGGTCCTTTCCAATAGTCCACTTCGTCCTTAAAAAAAACACTACTTACCTCTTAATTTATGTTCTTGTTATCTGATGTGTGCGAAAATCCTAGAGTGTCTCCATTCCTTCAATATTCTTTAAAGCTGGTTTTGCTACCCATCTTATTTCAATTCTTTCTTGCACCGAGTAAATTATATGTATGAAAGAAGCACTCAGCATTCACTGAAAAGTAAAAACAATGGACATGCAAATGAGTGAATGCAAGTTGAGCCTGTTATGTTGACTTTTCTTTGGAGATGGCAAGTTAATATTTACTTCTACTTAGTTACTCATGAAAAAAAGAAATTTTGAAAACTATAAGTTAGCAATTATAGCATAAAAGAGGAAGAATAAATATGGACAACAATTTTCCATATACTTTAGAAAATGATGATGAAGTAAAGAGCCATCCATAGACTAAATAGACATAATATATAAATAAAAATAAAAAGGAGGTCCAATAAAACCACATTTCCATATATATATCCTTCTTTCCTTTGATTTGAAATGCAAGTAATCTTTAAAATAAAAATACTCCTTAAAATACATATATTTAAAGATCTTTTTCACATCAGCCAGGAAAATAAATTTAACAAAGTATTGTTAAGTGATAAGCATGTAATTCTAAGTCATTCAACTTCAATGGCCTCACAATTCCCCATCGCCAAGGAGTAAAGCAGATAGAACTCAGCCTCCACTCAAAATATACCTTAATATTACCATTAAGTTGAATATAATTAGAATTACAATTAAATGTTATATCATTTTTAAAAGGAAATGATTTCTTCATCAGGTTTTATAATGGCCTTTGGCATAGCAAGTTGAAATTGGACCTAAAAATAAAATCTTAGTTAAATGAAAAGCTCAGATTAACTGGCAATTTTCCTACTTCAGAATTTCCCTATGTATTTTTCTCCAATGACCTTTCTGATGACAAAGCCTGAAATGATAGTCAATTAAACTTATATCCCAAGGCACACTATAAATTTGCCAGAACCAAAAATGAGTGCACTGTGAAGTTCATGAAATCAGCTCCTGGTACCAGGGAGTGGACGTAGAGAGAAGGTGGCAGGTCAGTCCATGGTGGTCATGCTGACACTGATATAATGATGCTCAGATCTGCAGGATCTGCATGAGGACGAAGGGCAAGGAAAGGCCTCAAAGCTCCCTAATAGCAAGCATTTTATATTCCAATTTGTTTCAATATCAGCTCAGCTCAGTTCAGTTCAGTCGCTCAGTCATGTCCCAATCTTTGCGACCCCATGGACTACATGCAGCACACCAGTATTCCCTGTCCATTGCCGATAACTGGAGTTTACTCAAACTCACATCCATTGAGTCGCTGATGCCATCCAATCATTTCATCCTCTGTCATCCGCTTCTCCTCCTGCCTGCAATCTTCCCCAGCATCAGGGTCTTTTCAAATGAGTTAGTTCTTCGCATCAGGTGGCCAAAGTATTGGAGTTTCAGCTTCAGCATGATTCCTTCCAGTGAAGACCCAGGACTGATCTCCTTAAGGATGGACTGGATGGATCTCCTTGCTGTCCAAGGGACTCTCAAGAGCCTTCTCCAACACCACAGTTCAAAAGCATTAATTCTTCTGCGCTCAGCTTTCTTTATAGTCTAACTCTCACATCCACACATGACTAATGGAAAAACCATAGCCTTGACTAGATGGACTTTGTTGGAAAAGTAATGTCCTTGCTTTTTAATATGCTTTCCAGGTTAGTGATACGTTTTCTTCAAAGGAGCAAGTTTCTTTAATTTCATGGAGCCAAAAAAAAAAATAATGTCTCTCACTGTTTCCCCACCTGTTTGCTATGAAGTGATGGGACCAGATGCCATGATCTTCGTTTTCTGAATGTTGAGTTTTAAGCCAAATTTTTAACTCTCCTCTTTCACTTTCATCAAGAGGCTCTTTAGTTCCTCTTCACTTTCTGCCATAAGGGTGGTGATATATGCATATCTGAGGTTATTGATATTTCTCCCAGCAATCTTGATTCCAGCTTGTGCTTCATCAAGCCCAGCATCTCTCATGATGTACTCTGCATATAAATTAAATAAGCAGGGCAACAATATTCAGCCTTGACATACTCCTTTCCCGACTTGGAACCAGTCTGTTGTTCCATGTCCAGCTCTAACTGTTGCTTCTTGACCTGCATACAGATTTCTCAAGAGGCAGGTCAGGTGGTCTGGTATTCCCATCTCTTGAAGAAATTTCCACAGTTACCTGTGATCCACACAGTCAAAGGCTTTGGCATAGTCAATAAAGCAGATGTTTTTCTGGAACTCTCTTGCTTTGTCGATAATGCAACAGATGTTGGCAATTTGATCTCTGGTTCCTCTACCTTTTCTAATCCAGCTTGAACATCTGGAAGCCTACAGTTCATTACTGTTGAAGACTGGCTTGGAGAATTTTGAACTTTACTAGCGTGTGAGATGCGTGCAATTCTGTGGCAGTTTGAACATTCTTTGGCACTGCCTTTCTTCGAGATTGGAATGAAAACTGATCTTTTCCAGTCCTGTGGCCACTGCCGAGTTTTCTAAATTTGCTGGGATATTGAGTGCAGAACTTTCATAGCATCATCTTCCAGGATTTGAAATAGCTCAACTGGAATTCCATCACCTCCACTAGCTTTGTCCGTAGTGATGCTTCCTAAGGCCCACTTGACTTCACATTCCAGGATGTCTGGCTCTTGGTTGCAATTACACCATCTTGATTATCTGGGTTGTGAAGACCTTTTTTGTACAGTTCTTCTGTGTATTCTTGCCACCTCTTCTTAATATCTTCTGCTTCTGTTAGGTCCATACCATTTCTGTCCTTTATTGAGCACATCTTTGCATGAAATGTTCCTTTGGTATCTCTAATTTTTTTTTTTTAAAGATCGCTAGACTTTCCCATTCTATTGTTTTCTTCTATTTCTTTGCATTGATCTCTGAGGAAGGCTTTCTTATCTCTCCTTGCTATTCTTTGGAACTCTGCATTCAAATGGGAATATCTTTCCTTTTCTCCTTTACCTTTCACTTATCTTCTATTCATAGCTATTTGTAAGGCCTCCTCAGACAGCCATTTTGCTTTTTTGCATTTCTTTTCCTTGGGGATGGTCTTGATCCCTGCCTTCTGTACAATGTTATGAACCTCCGTCCATAGTTTTTCAGGCATTCTATCAGATCTAGTCCCTTAAATCTATTTCTCACTTCCACTGTATAATCATAAGGGATTTTATTTAGGTCATACCTGAATGGTCTAGTGGTTTTCCCTAATTTCTTCATTTAAGTCAGAATTTGGCAATAAGGAGTTTGTGGTCTGTGCCACAGTCAGCTCCCAGTCTTGTTTTTGCTGACTATAAAGAACTTCTCCATCTTAGGCTGCAAAGAATATACCCAATCTCATTTCCGTATTGACCATCTGGTGATGTCCATGTGTAGAGTCTTCTCCTGTGTTGTTGGAAGGGGGTGTTTGCTAGAACAGTGTGTTATCTTGGCAAAACTATATTAGCCTTTGCCCTGCTTCATTCTGCACTCCAAGGCCAAGTTTGTCTGTTACTCCAGGTAATTCTTGACTTCCTACTTTTGCATTCCAGTCCCCTGTGATGAAAAGGACATCTTCTTGGGGTGTTAGTTCTAGAAGTTCTTCATAGAACCATTCAACTTCAGCTTCCTCTGCATTACTGGTCAGGGCATAGACTTGGATTACTGGGATATTGAATGGTTTGCCTTGGAACGAACAGAGATCATTCTGTCATTTTTGAGACTGCATGAAAGTACTGCATTTTGCATTATTTTGTTGACTATGATGGCTACTCCATTTCTTCTAAGGGATTCTTGCCCACAATAGTAGATATAATGGTCATCTGAGTTAAATTCACCCATTCCAGTCCATTTTAGTTTGCTCGTTCCTAAAATGTCAGTGTTTATTCTTGCCATCTCCTGTTTGACCACTACTCACATGAAGAATGTGGCCCCTAGTCATGAGCTCTCAAGTTCATGTGTATGTATAATTCAGGTGAAGCACAGGCACTGACAAAAAGGCTCATCATCTTTTTGATGCAGATGATGAAAGAAAGGATAGAGGATCTCAGGGTTCATTTTAAATCAGATTATCAGATTATAACACCAGTGTCTTACTCCTGGCCAGTTCAAGCTTTCATTTCAAGTGGAATGTTTTTCTTTTGTATTTTTTTTCTCTCTAAATGAGTAAAATTATATAAAGTAAACAAAAAATTTTCAGTTTATTTAACCCCTTGTATCTCAAGTGATGTCTAATGATGCCCTCTGTTATGTAAACCAGGTAAGAGGCCAGAGTTCCTCATTATTTTTCAGCTTTTTATGACAGCCATGGCTTCCCAGGTGGCTCAGTGGTAAAGAATCTGCCTGCCAGTGCAGGAGGCTCAAGAGACATGGGTTTGATCCCAGGGTCCCTGGCCTAGGAAATGGAAACCCACTCCAGTATTTGCCTGGAAAAATTCCATGGACAGGAGCCCGGCAGAGTACAGCCCATGGAGTTGCAAAGAGTCAGACAGTACTGAGTGACTGACTGATGAGAACCATGGAATTATACTCATTGAAGAACATATAGGTACACATTCTCTGGGGAAACTGCTGCCAGGAGAAAGTGTGTTTTGACATTATATGAATCTTTACATTCCAATATAGTTAAGGAACCCTATAATGGATGACCCACATCCCCCTATGCTCACCAACACTCTCTGTGCCCCAGGGCAACCCCATCTGTGAATTCTTTAAAGATTAGCTCCAGACACAAACAGAACTGAAAACTGTTCACCTCTAGACCTGAAAAGATAGTTCTCAAAAGCAGGTACTTATTATTTTACTTCCTGTGCTAAACACATATTCATTAGTAATTTCATATCACAAAGATTTTTAAAAGCAGATTCATTGACAGTAGGAAAGTATTTTGAGGAATAAAATACCTTTAGAAACTCAAATTTCTCCTTTCTCTATTTTTTAAAGATTTGTCCCACATTTATGTCCAAAATATATGCTTCTTTTCCATTAACGTTAAATATTTATCATGATATGAAAATATGACAGTGTATTAGAATGTGTAAGTTACATTTTAAAACCATTAGGAAAAAAAAAGGTTGTGGTTGCTCTCTTTATGTAAGTGGAGATAGAAGAAAGCTCTTCAGAAATTACTAAACTGCTTCAAACTTAGTATTTTCAAATACAGCAATAGAGAATTTGGTTTCAGTATGAAATCATGGTTCAGTTGTTTCCTGAAGAAAATAATTGAGAGTTGTGGGAACTTTTCCTTCCATAATATCTTGATCCATTTAGAGAAACCCATCTGCTAGAATAGCATGAATCTCTCTGCAAGTCACTATCTCAATCGAGCAAAAATATGACAAAGCAATCACGATGATCAAATAAAACATGAAAGGTGATTTCTGGGATTCAATCAGAAGAGGATATAAAAATACTTGTTCAGGTGGGAACTAATTCATGTCTGACTCATTTTGCTCTCCAACAAGGTAATTATTTGATATCCCATTATTGAGCATTCACTGTTTGCAAAGAACTACTAAGAAAACAAAGACTTAGCTTCGGTCTTTCTTCTCAGAATTTCACTTGGAGAGAAAAGCTTTGATAGTGACACCACAGTGTCAACTGTCATACTGTTATAACAAAGCTAGTACTTAATATAGAAATAGGGAAGAGAGACTGATAGAATAGAAGGCTGGAAAACGACCATAAAGAAACATGTGCTACCTTGGGAGTATTTAATTAATGTTGATAGATTGCTATGAACAAGATGAGCAAGAAAAAAAGACTTTTCCAAGAGAAGTATAGTATAAAAAGTAAGATCAGAATGAGGGGCAAGAAATTTTGATTCTTGGCACATGTTTAACAGATTGAATAGGATAATGTGACCAACAGATATCTCTTTTGGAAAGATAATGTCAGCAGCAATTTAGAGTTATGATCTCCTGAATGACATGTGTACACTCTGGATGGAGATGGATAGGGTTCAAGAAAATCAACTAGCATTGACTTATTTTTGATTCATATCTGTCACTTCAAATGTGTTGCAATTTTAATGTTCATGCTATTTCAGTACACTAGAACATGTCCATAAACTATAAACATATAATGTATTTGTATGGAATATAAACCTTCCTTTGACTCTTCAATTTCTGCCAAATACCTCAATCCTGATACTAAAAATAATATTAACATTTCCAGTAACAATCACAGTCCTATTTTGTCTTAGTTGGGATCAGAGAGAACTGATGTAAAAGATGGCTTGGAACGGAATGGATGGGATCAAGCTGAGTTAGAAAAATGCTACTACTAATCTTGAGTTTTCACTGCTTTGGAGAAGTAGAACTTTAAGAAATGGTCAATAACAATATATAATTAAATAGGTAGAGAAGTGTAGTCCTTGAGATGATCTCGGAGCTTAAACATGAATCAAACTGGTCTGATATGATCAATAAACAAATTTCAAAAACAGGAAGGAAATCAAGGGAGAAAATATTAATCACTAAATTAAGATAATCAGAAAACAAATAATCCATACATTCTCTAATCTCTTCATCAATGTGATCTGCAGGACAGAGTAAATTTAATCAGCTCAGTAAACAGCAGTTCGTGTCCATCCAAGGTCCAGAATCTTCTTCTCAAGTAACAGCTGGATGAAGGCAGATAATTCTCAACACAATATGTACTGCCAAAGGCTTTCATTTTTTCTCATCCCATTTAGTAATATACAGCTGGCAAACAGTAATTTTCTATTAGGAAATGGAGATGGAATCAGAACTTACCCAAGTTTACCGTGAGAATTAAATGAGTCATTAATGTAAAACATTTAGGTGAGTTTACACTGTATGGCTGGGCTTCCCGGGTGGCACTAGTGGTAAAGAACCCGCCTGCCAGTGCAGGAGATGTAAGAGATGCGGTTGGATCCCTGGGTGGGAAGATCCCCTGGAGGAGGGCATGGCAACCCACTCCAACTCTCTTGCCTGGAGAATCCCATGCACAGAGGAGCCTGGTGGGCTACAGTCCATAGGGTTGCAAAGTCGGACATGACTGAAGCAACTTTAGCACATACGCACACACACACACACACACACACATACACAAACACACTCACAATATATTGCTAAGGCTCAATACATGTGAGCCATTGTTATCAATAATTATTTACATCCAAACTATGTAGGTTGAAATCCTGGTTTCTCCATTTATAATTCTTTTTACCTAGGATAAGTTGAAGCCTTTCTAAAGTGCAGTTCTCTCACTGCATAATGAACATAAATGTATAATTACTTAAACCTTGAAACTTAGGCAAAAAGATGATTTTATGTCATTTTACTGCCATACTTGGAGAAGTTCTGAATGAGTTTCCACAAAACAATGACTATTAATTCTAAAGGGGAATTTGCCTTTGTTTTACTATGTATTTATTATTAATTAGAGTCCAATTCTAAGAGGTCTCATATCAACTTGTAGAGTTTTGTCTGTTAAAGCTGCCAATGATTTTTGTCTAGTAGGAAAGATAGCCCACAAACTTAAGGCTTTATTGCCTTATAGGACACTAATTTTATACTATTATTTGATGATCTTAGGCCAGCATTTTTTTTGTTTCTGTGTTTATAGATACACTCTATCTTGAATTCTTTTTAACCAGCTTTAATATTTTGGTTTTTTCCCTCATTCACATACTAAATGAACATTTACATGTGCTTAATATGTTTTTGTGTAATATAAAACATTTCATTATATAAATTTTATTATATAAAACATTTTATAGAGTGTTCTTTTTAATGGCTAACATTTATTGAGTACAATTAAATGTTATGTACAATTTTTAATTTACTGGTTTCTAAAAACAGCAAAATGGGAAGAGAAAAAGAATCATCCACATATTACAGATTAACTGGTTTTGTGATCACCTGAGAGCTCAGCTGGTAAAGAACCTGCAGGCACTGCAGGAGACCGCGGTTCGATCCCTGGGTCGGGAAGATCCGCTGGAGAAGGAATAGGCCACTCACTACAGTATCCTTGGGCTTCCCTGGTGGCTCAGCTGGTTAAGAATCTGCCTGCACTGCAGGAGACCCCTGTTCGATCCCTGGATCAGGAAGATCCGCTGGAAAAGGGATAGGCCACCCACTACAGACTCCTTGGGCTTCCCTGGTGGCTCAGCCGGTAAAGAATCCTGCAATGCAGGAGACCTGGGTTCAATCCCTGGTTGGAGAAGGGAACAGCTACCCACTCCAGTATTCTGGCCTGGAGAATTCCACGGACAGTATAGTCCATGGGGTGGCCAAGAGTCAGACACGACTGAGCGACTCTCACTTTCACTTTGTGGTCACCAGTCACTGACTGATTAAATGTCAAAGCTATGGGAAGTGGACTCTGTCCTAGCAATTACCATTTTCAATTACCTTCATTTTTGGCTAAAGGAACTTAGTATATAATACTACAGAGATAAATTATCCTTTTATCCACCAAAACTTCATGGTTAGCATTTAACATTTTCCTTCTTTAAGAGCCTTACTCTATGATTCATTATTTTCTCACTTGCTTTCTCTTTATTCTGTATTCTCTGCCTTAATTCAGGTTATACCATCAGTTATGAAGGTTTAAAATTTTGACGTTGTCTCGGGATCCACATCCCTAGATTTATAATTTTAAAAATCACAATAATTCACAGAATTCTCCAGTTTTTACCTCTAGAAGAAGAACACGGTATAAAATAATAATAGGATATCTAACTTCTAAGTCTTCTGCTGTTGCAGTTTCTGACTGACCCTCATTCCCATTTGTCCCCAGTCTGGGGTGTACTCTGAACCAGTCACTTCTAGTCTATTAGGACTGGGTATCACTATTGTTATTGTTGGTGGTGGGTTTGAGCTCTTTGGAAGAAAGTTGAAGTAAAAAGACAGTACATGCACCCTAAATATATCTACATTAAATATCTGATATTCACATTTTGCTTATACTCGACTTTTTGTACCAGATCAAACATAATTTGAAATTAACATGACCATAACAGTGAATAAAAATAAAAATTCAAAAATCTCTACCTTAACCTCCAGTTGATTGTCTGGCATCCCCTATGTCCCCAGGATGAGCACATGTCACAGAACACCATGTTTGTGCCAACATTATATCCCCAAAAGAAGGATCTGATGGACTCACTCTCCTGCTCAACACCTTCACAAACACAGCCTATCAAGAGACATAATCTGAATCTTTTGCTGCGTCGAGTTGGGTAGTACAGTTTGCTCTTAGTAACCTCTTGATACATCCCTAAGAAAGCCTAAACATGCAAGCAATGCTAAGTGTTCCAGGGCACCACCTCTCTCAGCACTAGTTCTTCTCATCCCCTGTTTCATACCACCTCCCACCTTTAGATGCTTTTCTAATAGTACCCTAGCACTCCAGATAGTTTACCTTGTATAACAGGCAGAATATGCCTTCCCCCACCGAGAAAGAGACACATATTGTGACTGGATCATCTTGCATGGCAAAAGGGAACTTTCTAGATATCACTAAGTTAAGGGTCATGGGCTGAGAGACCATCCTGGATTATCAGGGGGGTGGGGGGGAGCTGATGTAAACATGTTGTTGTTCAGTTGTTGCTAAGTCATGGCTGACTCTTTTTCGACCCCATGGACTGTACCCCACCAGCCCCCTCTGTCCCCAGGATTTCCTAAGGCAAGAATACCAGAGTGGGTTGCCAATTCCTTCTTCAGGGGATCCTCCCAACTCAGGGATCAAACCCACGTTTCCTGCATTGGCAGGCAGATTCTTTACCACTGAGCCACCAGGGAAGCCCCTGATGTAACCATAAGTTCATTATAAGGTGAGGCAGGAGGGTCAAAATAGAGAATGAGATGTGATGACAAGCAGAGACAGATGTGAAGATATCGTATTGCTGACTGTGAGGCTGGAGAAAGAGGCCATGAGCGAGGGAGTGCAGGAGAATTCTAGAATCTAGAAATAGCAAGGAAACAGATGTCTCCTAGAACCTCAGGAAGGAACAGAGCGTAAAAAGCAACCCACTTTACACTTCTAAATTCCAGAACTTCAAGATAGTAATAATAAGTCTGTGTAGCTTTAAGCCATTAAGTTTGCAGCAATTTATTACAGCAGAAACAAGAAACGAATGCATCTTGTTATTGACCTGATTAAGTCTTACTCTCCATATGGGAAATTCCCAGATGATAGACTATGACTTAGTCTATTTTGTTTTCCAAGGACTTCTTTAAAAATAATTAGATCTCAATTAATATTTATATAAAGGATGGCTCTTTTAGAGCAAACAATTTAATTAGTCTCCACTTGAACAGGATATTTATCCTGTTTAGATTAATCCTTTAGATTAACCCCACTTTGGTTAATCTAAAGGGACACCATTTAATAGTCTGAATAGTTTCTTATATTTTTTATTAGGCCAAAATGATAACTAACAAATTTATCCCAGCTCTGGGTAGTATGTAGCTTTATTTATGGGCCATGGCATTTAGACACCAAATGTAAAAACAAAACTCCACATGCCTCTCTGTACCTTTTTTTGGAGGAAATAAAACTGAGACATGTTTCCACAGTAAATCTAAATGTCTTCTATATTACCAGACTTAAAAAGGTTATGTACATTAGATATTACATCACTGTTTGAAAGTACATTAGTGCTTTTGAAAACAGCTGCCTTCAATCTCCATTCTCATAAAAAGAACAACCACAGTCTGTGCTTTTTCTAATGGCTTTGAAACGTATGTTAACTTTGAAATTCTGATCCACACTAATGTTTGTGTATCATAATACACAATATTAATGGAAAACATAAGGGGGATGTCTTTACAAAATAGGGCAGAAGGAGAAACTTAGATTTTTCAAAGTGTTTTTGTTTCAAGGTGCTTTCCCTTTGGCAATGAATATGCTTTTATAAAATTTTCATGAGGCAAAATTATTAATAAATGTGTGTATTTATATAATGTAAGAATAGAGTCATTGATTTGGAGAGACCTTTCTAGATGAGAAAGATTTTGAAGTTTGCATATAAAGCTGGCTTCTATGACTTCTCAGTATGGTCTGTCCTTCGGTACATGGAAAGCTGTGGGCACAGGTGACATAGGCTGAATGCTAGTGTGTTATCTAGACAGACCAAATATGAGGATGCTTTGGCTTCAAAACTAACTTTACTTGAGCAATAGTTTCCTGAAATACTGGGTGCACATTTTTTCCTTATCTTCATCATCCAGTTTCTAATTGGGAATCCTTGTCTGGTTTACAAAGCAGTGAAACTGGAAAATTCATTCTTATAACAAAATACAGCTTTCTCACTCAACATGTGCAAGAAGTGTGTGCTAAGTCGCTTCAGTCATGTTCAACTTTTTGCGACCCTTTGGACTGTAGCCCACCAGGCTCCCCTGTCCATGAGATTCTCCAGGCAAGAATCCTGGAGTGGGTTGCCATGCTCTCCACCAGGGGATCTTCCCGACCCAGAGATCTAACCCTTGTCTCTCACATCTCCTACATTGCAGGCGGGTTCTTTACCACTAGAGTCACCGGGGAAGCTCATCACTCAACATACATGAGTGGAAATATACAGAGAGATGACGATGATGATATGATGGCGATTGGTTACTCATCCTTTACCCACTTGGGCAAGGTAAATATGAAGAGAAATCTGATCCTTGAAATGAAAGGATGAACTGTCCAGCAGTAGGTACATAAGGACAATTTCAGCAGAAGTGTCATTAACACTGCCCTGCATTTTGCCTACATAAGGAGGCAGTAAGAATTCTTAAATGGCCGTTTCTTACCTGAACCAGCAGAGAGAGGACATATAAATGCAAACTGTGGGCAGTTAGTGTCTAGAAATTGGGCTAAGGGCTGCATTTGACTTTCTCGAGGCTGAGGAAAATAAGGTTTTATTAAAATAAGGCATGATGCTGGAGATTGGTGGCTATCTCAAGCCTCTGCCCTGCTGCAGAGCTGAGCAGTGTAACCTCAGGCTCTATGTGACTAACAAGGTCTCCTCTAGGCCCACCTGCTAGTCACAAGGAATATGATGCATTTGTTTTGTGTTCGACAAGTTCACAATTGACCTTGGAATGCAAACTGAATGGAGAGAACTCAAAGCCTTTATACATGGAAAGGGTGTCTAGGCAAAATACTAGAAGGAAATTCTGAGCCATGAAAATTGCCTGTTGATTCAAGACAAATGGTTTCATAGAACCAAACACAGCCTGGAAGTATTATTAAATAATCTGCTCTCTCTCTCTATATATATATATATATACATATATATAGGCTGTGCTTTGTCACTCAGTCGCATCCGGCTCTGCGACCCCATGGACCGTAGCCGCCAGGCTCCTCTGTCCATGGAATTTTCCAGACTTGGAGTGGGTTGCCATTCCCTTCTCCAGGGGATCTTCCCGACCCAGGGACTGAACCCGTATCTCTTGCATCTCCTGCATTAGCAGGCAGATTCTGTACCATTTGTGACCCCGGAGGCACATATATATATAATTACATATATATAGCTAATTACATCATTCATTCTACGATTTAAACATTAATTTTTTTTTAAATTTTACTTATTTGGCTAGGTCTTAGTTGCTACATGTAGAATCCATTGCACTGGGAGCTTCCTGCATTGGAAGTGCAGAGTCCTAACCACTGGACCACAAGACAAGTCCCTATTTTATTATTTTTTTACTTTACAATAATGTATTGGTTTTTCCATACATCAACATGAATCTGCCACATGTGTACATAAGTTCCCACTCCTGAACCCCCTCCAGCCTCCCTCCCCATCCCCCCAGGTCATTCCAGTGCACCAGCCCCAAGCATCCTGTATCCTGTATCAAACCTAGACTGGCGATTCATTTCTTATATGATATTATACATGTTTCAATGCCATTCTCCCAAATCATCCCACCCTCTCCCTCTCCCACAGAGTCAAAAAGTCTGTTCTGTACATCTGCGTCTCCTTTGCTGTCTCGCATACAGGGTTATCATTACCATCTTTCTAAATTCCATATATATGTGTTAGTATACTGTAACTGGTGTTTTTCTTTGTGGCTTACTTCACTCTGTATAATCGGCTCCAGTTTCATCTACCTCATTAGAACTGATTCAAATGTATTCTTTTTGATGGCTGAGTAATACTCCATTGTGTATATGTACCACTGCTTTCTTATCCATTCATCTGCTGATGGACATCTAGGTTGTTTCCATGTCCTGGCTATTATAAACAGTGCTGTGATGAACATTGGGGTACATGTGTCTCTTTCAATTCTAGTTTCCTTGGTGTGTATGCCCAGCATTGGGATTGCTGGGTCATAAGATAGCTCTATTTCCAGTTTTTTAAGGAATCTCCACACTGTTCTCCATAGTGGCTGTACTAGTTTGCATTCCCACCAACAGTGTAAGAGGGTTCCCTTTTCTCCACATCCTCTCCAGCATTTATTGCTTGTAGACTTTTGGATCACAGCCATTCTGACTGGTGTGAAATGGTACCTCATTGTGGTTTTGATGTGCATTTCTCTGATAATGAGTGATGTTGAGCATCTTTTCATGATTTGCATTCCCACCAACAGTGTAAGAGGGTTCCCTTTTCTCCACATCCTCTCCAGCATTTATTGCTTGTAGACTTTTGGATCACAGCCATTCTGACTGGTGTGAAATGGTACCTCATTGTGGTTTTGATTTGCATTTCTCTGATAATGAGTGATGTTGAGCATCTTTTCACGGGTTTGTTAGCCGTCTGTATGTCTTCTTTGGAGAAATATCTATTTAGTTCTTTGGCCCATTTTTTGATTGGGTCGTTTATTTTTCTGGAACTGAGCTGCATGAGTTGCTTATATATTTTTGAGATTAGTTGGTTGTCAGTTGCTTCATTTGCTATTATTTTCTCCCATTCCAAAGGCTGTCTTGGTGGTGCAGAGGTTAAAGCATCTGCCTACAATGTGGGAGACTTGGTTCGATCCCTGGGTCGGGAAGATCCCCTGGAGAAGGAAATAGCAACCCACTCCAGTATTCTTGTCTGGAGAATCCCATGGACAGAGGAACTTGGTGGGCTACAGTCCACGGGTCGCAAAGAGTCGGACACAACTGAGCAACTTCACTTATCACTTAAAGGCTGTCTTTTCACCTTGCTTATAGTTTCCTTTGTTGTGCAGAAGCTTTTAATTTTAATTAGGTCCCATTTGTTTATTTTTGCTTTTATTTCCAGTATTCTAGGAGGGTGGGTCATAGAGGATCCTGCTGTGATTTATGTCGGAGAGTGTTTTGCCTATGTTCTCCTCTAGGAGTTTTATAGTTCTTGTCTTACGTTTAGATCTTTAGTCCATTTTGAGTTTATTTTTGTGTATGGTGTTAGAAAGTGATCTAGTTTCATCCTTTCACAAGTGGTTGACCAGTTTTCCCAGCACCACTTGTTAAGGAAACTGTCTTTAATCCATTGTATATTCTTGCCTCCTTTGTCAAACATAAGGTGTCCATAGGTGTGTGGATTTATCTCTGGGCTTTCTATTTTGTTCCATTGATCTATATTTCTGTCTTTGTGGAAGTACCATACTGTCTTGATGACTGTGGCTTTGTAGTAGAGCCTGAAGTCAGGCAGGTTGATTCCTCTAGTTCCATTCTTCTTTCTCAAGATTGCTTTGGCTATTCGAGGTTTTTTGTATTTACATACAAATCTTGAAATTATTTGTTCTAGCTCTGTGAAAAATACCGCTGGTAGTTTGATAGGGATTGCATTGAATCTGTAGATTGCTTTGGGTAGTATACTCATTTTCACTATATTGAGTCTTCCAATCCATGAACATAGTATATTTCTCCATCTATTAGTGTCCTCTTTGATTTCTTTCACCAGTGTTTTATAGTTTTCTATATATAGGTCTTTAGTTTCTTTAGGTAGATATATTCCTAAGTAATTTATTCTTTTCGTTGCAATGGTGAATGGAATTGTTTCCTTAATTTCTTTTTCTACTTTCTCATATTAGTGTATAGGAATGCAAGGGACTTCTGTGTTTTGATTTTATATCCTGCAACTTTACTAAAATAAAATACTTTTAGAAAGTTAAAGATGAAAAAGATTGTACAGTAGGTGGAGGAAAAAGGGAAGGGAATAAAAGAAAATGGCAAGAATCCAATGGGAAGAATGGTATTGAATAAGGGAAATTTGATAGAACATCTAAATGCTTTATGTCACATCGATGAACACAAAGGAATTCAATGTGTGTTTTTTAATTGATGAATGAATAAATACACAATTTACATTTCAGTTCACTTGGACAATTTATTGTGATACTTGTAGACATTATTTTATAAATTACTAGTTTCAAAAACAGAGAAGCCAATGGCAACCCAAATCCCATGGACAGAGGAGCCTGGTAGGCTGCAGTCCATGGGGTTAGGAAGAGTCGGACACAACTGAGCGACTTCACTTTCACTTTTCACTTTCATTCATTGGAGAAGAAAATGGCAACCCACTTGTTCTTGCCTGGGAAATCCCAGGGACGGCGGAGCCTGGTGGGCTGCCCTCTGTGGGGTCGCACAGAGTCGGACATGACTGAAGTGACTTAGCAGCAACAGCAGCATTTTCAAAAAATGTGGATTTTTTTAGAATATCTGCTGTTTTACAGGGATAGTAAAATAGAGTACTTAAAAACAGTATTGTTTCAGGTGAGCTGGCCATCTCATAAAGAAACTCAGTTAAAATTCCTATTTTCCAAAGTAGAACTGGAAATTATTTTACAAATGCATCATTGCAAATATATCAGGTAAGTCTTCAAAAATTTAACTTCTCTTTCTATTCCTAATTTTTCAGTAACAGCTGAATTAAACTATTATTTATTTTTGTACAGAATCAGGCTAAAAATATTTTTTAAACTAAGGTTCTGATGCATTTTCCCATAATTTTAGTGGAAAATTATGAAATATAAATGTCTTATTAATACATAACCATTATATTTTTTATTATATCAACCTATCTATCTGCAGGTCACCGATACTAAACTTATTCATTTACATTGTTTCCTCATAAAGATGTATCATAGGTTGCCTAATACTTTCTTAACTATTCAAAAAGTAACTTCAATTTCCCCAAAGTTATCACTAAGAGGTTAAACCTTCCTAGGAATTATTTTAGAATAAACTTTCTCTTTTTAGCTTGTTTTACCTAACCTTTTAGCAGAAATCTAATTAAAGAAAACTTCTTTAATTGTATTTAATATTTTAAAATTCAAAGACGTTTTCATGTTGATGATTTATAGCTAAAATCTGCTTCATTTTTTTAAACCACACTCATGTTCTTTAATTTCAAAACTCTTTGAGGAACATTACAGAAAATGAAAGAAAGCTATTTCTTATCAGTTGCCTATTGCTAGGTAACAAACTACCACAAAATTAGTAATTAAACATACACACACACACACACACACACACACTTATAATCTCACAGTGTCTGTAAGTAAACTTACCTGTAAACCCTGCCATTTAGTTCAATAAGGCTGAAATCAAGGTATAGCCTGGGCTGCATCCTCATCTGGAAGCTATAATAGGAGAGAATCTACCTGGATTCTCACTCAGATTATTAGGAGAATTCATTTCCTTGTGTGTGTAAACTTGAACACATGGACTTCTTACTGGCTATGGCTGGAGGCTGCCTCCATCTCCTAGAAGCTGCCTAAAGTGCCAATTTTCTTCTTAAATTGAAGAAAGTGGGGAAAACCACTAGACAATTGAGGTATGACCTAAATCAAATCCCTTATGACTATACAGTGGAAGTGAGAAATAGATTTAAGGGACTAGATCTGATAGAGTACCTGATAAACTATGGACAGAGGTTTGTAACATTGTACAGGAGACAGGGATCAAGACCATCCCCAAGAAAAAGAAATGCAAAAAAGCAAAATGGCCGTCTAAGGAGGCCTTACAAATAGCTGTGAAAAGAAGAGAAGCGAAAAGGAAAGATATATCCATTTGAATGCAGAGTTCCAAAGAATAGCAAGGAGAGATAAGAAAGCCTTCCTCAGTGATC
>SJXQ01003321.1:0-27503 GCA_006408695.1 Aepyceros melampus | reverse complement strand
ATTGATGCTTTTGAACTGTGGTGTTGGAGAAGACTCTTGAGAGTCCCTTGGACTGCAAGGAGATCCAACCAGTCCATTCTGAAGGAGATCAACCCTGGGATTTCTTTGGAAGGAATGATGCTAAAACTGAAGCTCCAGTACTTTGGGCACCTCATGCGAAGAGTTGACTCATTGGAAAAGACCCTGATGCTGGGAGGGATTGGGGGCAGGAGGAGAAAGGGACGACCGACGATGAGATGGCTGGATGGCATCACAGACTCAATGGAGGTGAGTCTGAGTGAACTCTGGGAGTTGGTGATGGACAGGGAGGCCTGGCGTACTGCGATTCATGGGGTCGCAAAGAGTCGGACATGACTGCGCGACTGAACTGAACTGAAAAGTTGCAGAGAGTGGAGCTATGAGAGCCTAGGAAATGGTGACAAGAAGGACGTGAACATCGTGGCGCTGTCCCTGCTGAGTGCGCTGAGCCCCACGTGCAGCTGAGCCAGTACTTGGAGGAGGAAGTGAAGCACCGATGTCAGTTAATATACACTACGCACCTGGGCACTCGACTGCCTCTAGTAGGAAGGAAATCCTGCACTTTACTGATGGTGCAAAGAGATCAGCATGTCGCGAAACACAAGGCAATGACCAGCGATCCCACCTACAATGTCAGGCTGGCCCGGAGGGACTGGGAGAACACCATCAGTTTCCGTCCATGACACTGTGCCTCCCCCCTCCAGCACGATGCCTTGCACCTGGGGGGCCTGAAGAGCCCAGGACCCCAGCATCATTTCTCCAGTCCAAGTCCGTCTGCGGAAAGTTCCAGAGGCCTCAGGGCAGTTCCTTGTCTGAGAGAGCGTCCCGGGGCCTGCGGAAGCCAGTTGTTTGGTGATCCCGTCTCCCGCTCTGCCAAGTCTTTCAGATTTTTTGGCAGAGTCCACCATGGAATGGGGAGTCAACACCCACCAACACTTATGTTCCTTCACAAAAAGCGACTGGCTGTTCCACCAAAGTGGACAATAAAGGATCCCATGAGGCCAAATCTTGCACTTTTATCCCTGAGCGCGCACACACTGGGCTGCACCTGGTTTGGCCTCCTTCGTTCGGAAATAGCAGAGCGTCAGCATCACCAGTGAGAATGCTCGGAGCACTAGCCCGTGAACTGCTGGCGGCCTCCGGGCGGATGCCGCGCGCCTGTTTCTCCTCCCAGGAGACCCAGTGATTGGCCGCGAGTTGGCTATCCGCATGAGGCAGCTTTATGCAGAGGGCCGCAAGTTCATGCTGCTGGGGCCGAGGACTATTATCCCTCAGGAGGACTTGTGGAGGACTTCAGGGTGACAGATAGCCACTGCATCATCATGTTAAGGGCAAGGGTAGGGCGCTTTGCATCCCTACCCATCCCTTAATCTGGGCCCATCCTTTCTGGGAAGAGGTTCCTGGGACCTCTGTGCATCCATACTTCCTATCCCTGGACTGAACTGGGGGTAGGGCAATAGAATCCAGGCAGAGGTGTTCCTCTGCCGTGAAGAAGCAACTATATAACAAGAAACAATATGTCATGTAACATAAAATTATAACTAACTTATTATGACCATATTAAACTAAACTTTGCAGATATTTTCACTTCCTGCTACATTGACTGCACTATTTTTTTCTCCTGACACTTCCTTCTAGAAATCCTCCCATATTACTAACATCTTTCAAAAATATTTTGTAAACAAATGATGCTACATATTTTTAACTTAATTATTTGATCAAGAAGAATTCATTAAATGCCAGTTATATGTGGGGAGAGTTCATGTAAAAATTAATTTTCTTATAATCCCATAGGTAATGTCACAATTCTGGAGAAATATATTCTGTTTACTTTTCATTGCCTAAAAACTGAGAGCTCAGTGGTGAAAATTCTTTATTTCCAAGCTAACAAAAAGTCAATGAGATTCTCAAAGTGCAGATTTTTTTTAAAAAATAAAGTAGAGGAGTTGATGTTACAGTGAAAGCTTCCTAGGCTCTTCAAAAATTATTGTACTAGTCCTGACTTTGCGTAAATTAATACATGATCAATAGAAAGTTACAAATCAGACTTTTGCATCACAAAATAGTTCACTGCAGTATGTAACTAAACATTTATTATTAGCTCAGTCTATGATTAAGACCAGAAGAATTACGGAGTGGAGTTGACAAAAAAGTGTTTCTACATTTCTTTACCAAGATTCCTTTCTATATCAGAAAATGTATGATAATCTATTACTAGAAGAAGATGAGCCCTTTACTGACACTTTCATTAAAATCTACCAAGTATTTTTTCCTGTAAAATCAAACCAAGTAGAGAAACAAAATTATCATTCCAAGTAGACACCGTGTAGTTCTTCTCAGAAAAGGCCATTTTGAAATCTCCCTGAAGGTGAAATAGGTCATGGCTTGGGTAAAATGACTGATAAATGACATTCATATGAAGGCTCCATATCCTTTGACTTTACCCAAGACTCCTAGAAAACTATGTGAATCATTGTACTCTCTCACAGAGGACACTCTTCTCATCTATACTTTTCATTTGGACCAGCAGTTTCTCAGATTTGCAAGTTTGAAACAGATACAAAGCTGAGTAAAATTGCTAGTTCTTTTAATTTATCCACAATTGCTTCTTCTGAGAATATTAGGCAACATCTAGTGCTCTGGATACATTTCTTTCAGATTAAAAAATGCATATCATATACATATATATATATATACATACACATAGATGTGTGCATATGTGAGAGAAATTTCTATTTCTATATGGCTTTGAGTTAGGAACATTGTTTCTTTAATATTCTTATATACCTGTGTCTTTTAAATTGTCATTTCATGTCATCTAAAGTATTGCCTTTTAAAAATCCCTTCATTTCTGTTACAACATTTTATAACCCTTTCATGTACTAGTGTGAATCATGCAGAAAATATATTTGAATGAAAATACCTGTCTGTAGTGCCATGGCAAATCAAGGCATGGCACAGATAACAAAATCTTGTCTAACCCTAAAATGAGAGCTGTGCATTGCAGAACTTGAATAGGCCTTTGTGTTCATGTCAAAACAAATTCATCATAACTCCTAGGAAACAGACTCAAAGTTCATAGTTAATGAATAATGACAGAATAACATCATTGATCATTTATAGAGGACTGCACATACTGTGACTGCACTAAAATTGATTTTTTATTTAACAGTTTCCTGAATTGCAAACTAATTTCTCAATTTTCTTAAGTTTTCTTAGTTGCAGTTTTTATCTTCTCATAAGTTCTTATTTAGTAGTACTGTTTGAAAGAACTGCAATGTTTAATTTAGGACATTTTGCTACTCTTATGATCAAACCATGAAAAGATTTTGAGGTGAAATGTGAAATTTTCCTTTCAATGAATAAAAAATTCATATGAAATGTATAAACTGAGTAAGAAAATGTAATGAATATTTGATTGCTTGAACAAAATGTAGGAAGGTCAAAAATAGATTTAAAAGGTGATCATTTTAAATCTTTAGAAACACTTCAAGCAAACCTAAAATAAATAAGACTTATTAATAAAAGACAAATGCAAAGCTTGAACTTGCAAACGTACAAGAGATCGCAACAAAAATCATACATTTGATCATGAAGATAAACTTTTAAGCTTCAAACATGAAAAATCTTGTGACTACACATTTCTGATTACAATTCACTAGTATTGGAGTTAACAAAAGAGGGATAGCCAAACAACCAAATTTTCCTGCTCAGATATTTAGTGCAAGAAACAGGCAAAGGCAAAACATGTATTTAATACAAAAATGAAATCAAAGTAGTTGTCAATTGTTTTGAGATAAATCAAACTTTACTGCAGAGCTTGTGTGGAAATTTAAACACTTAAACATCTTTTATTGAAAAATATGAAAAGCTGAAAATAACTTAGTAAAGATGTTAACTCAATAAGAGTTAACTCAATAAGTTAACATGACAAAATAAACTTTAAAATGGAATAAATATGAACATATATTGGTATAAACAAAATCACAGAGTATAACTTATAGGTAAAACCAGAATATTTTATCATAACACCTATATAAATTAAACTACACAGACATTTAAAGGAACTAAGTGTGAAAAAATAATTATTTAAAAAAGGAAAACATATAAATGTAAGACAGTGAGATTTTAAATAATTAAGCAATTTAAACATTTTTATGTTAATAATCTTAATTAGAGATAAAAGGACTTAATCCAGTGAAAAATATAAATAGAAACCCCTGAAGAATAAGTAGAGTACATGCATATGTTAATAATTTTGTAAGATCATTGAAAATAAATAGAAATTTAATACATAAATTTGTGGTTAGAATTAAAGGAACAAACCAAGATTAGTGGGGCCCCTGGGAACTAAAAACCAAGGAATTTCATTACCACACATAGGTGGAAGGTAAAAAGAACTGCATTATGGGAACCTGGGAAAAATTCAAGTCTACAAAATAGATCCTTTACCAGGAGTTGCAGCCCTTGGAAAAAGGAAGGCTCCTGCTAAAATTTCAGTCCTAGAGAAAAGAATCAAGAAACAAGTACACTTGATTCTCATGTCAACCTCTTCCATTAGCTGGACACAAAGGGGACCTGGAGTGCACAAAACAAGGGTCATGAGATCAATAGAGGTCAGCTTCCTAGGCTTAGAATAGGTAATTGGAAGATAGAGAAGTCTCAGAAGTGCCAAATGGACAACAAGTTGTCCGACTGCAGAAACAGTAGTCCAATCAAACTTGAATATTGGTAGGGTAATCTTTGAATATGACATACCCTTTCAAAGCACTGTTTAGATTTTTTGTACCACATGGACTATGCCAAAGCCTTTGACTGTGTGGATCACAATAAACTGTGGAAAATTCTAAAAGAGATGGGAATACCAGACCACCTGACCTGCCTCTTGAGAAACCTATATGCAGGTCAGGAAGCAAGTTAGAACTGGACATGGAACAACAGACTGATTCCAAATAGGAAAAGGAGTATGTCAAGGCTGTATATTGTCACCCTGCTTATTTACTTCTATGAAGAGTACATCATGAGAAACACAAGCTGGAATCAAGATTGTTGGGAGAAATAACAATAACCTCAGATATGCAGATGACACCACTCTTATGGCAGAAAGTGAAGAGGAACTAAAAAGCTTCTTGATGAAAGTGAAAGAGGAGAGTGAAAAAGTTGGCTTAAAGCTCAACATTCAGAAAACTAAGACGATGACATCTGGTTCCATCACTTCATGGCAAATAGATGGGGAAACAGTGGAAACAGTGTCAGACTTTATTTTGGGGGGGGGCTCCAAAATCACTGCAGATGGTGATTGCAGCCAGGAAATTAAAAGATGTTTACTCCTTGGAAGGAAAGTTAGGACCAACCTAGATAGCATATTCAAAAGCAGAGACATTACTTTGGCAACAAAGGTCCATCTAGTCAAGGCTATGGCTTTTCCAGTGGTCATGTGTGAATGTGAGAGTTGGACTGTGAAGAGAGCTGAGTGCCGCAGAATTGACACTTTTAAACTGTGGTGTTGGAGAACACTCTTGAGAGTCCCTAGCATTGCAAAGGGATCCAACCAACACATTCTAAAGGAGATCAGTCTTGGGTGTTCATTGGAAGGACTGATACTAAAGCTGAAACTCCAGTACTTTGGGCACCTCATGAAAAGAGTTGACTCATTGGAAAAGACTCTGATGCTGGGAGGAATTGAGGGCATGAGGAGAAGGGGACGATAGAGGATGAGATGGCTGGATGGCATCACCGACTCAATGGATATGAGTTTGAGTGAACTCTGGGAGTTGGTGATGGACAGGGAGGCCTGGTGTGCTGTGATTCATGGGGTTGCAGAGTCAGACATGACTGAGGTACTGAACTGAGCTGAATGCTATCTGTTATGTATAACTTATATGCAGAGTACATCATGAGAAAAACTGGACTGGATGAAGCACAAGCTGGAATCAAGATTGCCGGGAGAAATATCAATAACCTCAGATATGCAGATGATACCACCATTATGGCTGAGAGAGAAGAGCTAAAGAACCTCTTAAGAAAGTGAAAGAGGAGAGTGAAAAAGTTGGCTTAAGGCTCAACATTCACAAAACTAAGATCATGGCATCTGGTCCCATCACTTCATGATAAATAGATGGGGAAACAATGGAAACAGTGGCAGATTTTATTTTTGGGGGCTCCAAAATCACTGCAGATGGTGACTGCAGCCATAAAATTAAAGATGCTTGCTCCTTGGAAGAAAAGTTATGAGCAACCTAGATAGCATATTAAAAAGCAGACATATTACTTTGCCAACAAAGGTCCGTCTAGTCAAGGCTATGGTTTTTTGCAGTAGTCTTTTATGCATATAAGAGTTGAACTATAAAGAAAACTGAGCACTGAAGAATTGATGCTTTTGAACTGTGGTGTTGGAGAAGACTCTTGAAAGTCCCTTGGACTGTAAGGATATCCCACCAGTTTATCTTAAAGAAAATCAGTCCTGAATGTTCAATGGAAGAACTGATGTTGAAGCTGAAACTCCAATATTTTGGCCACCTGATGCAAAGAACTAACTCATTTGAAAAGAGCCTGGTGCTGGGTAAGATTGAAGGCGGGAGGAGAAGGGGACGACAGGCTGACATGGTTGGTTGGCATCACCGATTCAACGGAGATGAGTTTGAATAAACTCTGGGAGGTGGTGATGGACAGGGAGGCCTGGTGTGCTGCAGTCCATTGTTGCAAAGGGTCGGACACGACTGAACAACTGAACTGAACTGATGCTATCTATTTTACATTATTTTCACAGTTATATTAAGTAGATTGTTTAGTGTTAGTAATAATTGAGTTGCTTCTCATTCGTTTCTCCCTTATGGCTTTTGATATTCATTTTAAAAAACATATTTACTGTTATACCTCTTTCGTCTTATTGCCCCAGAACCTTTGTTTCAGGCTTAAATCATAGTAATGATAAACACTAACCTTGCTGGTAATTTGAATGCATATACTTCTTCAACTTTGAGTATTGTATATGCTATAAATTTCAAGTAGGTAGGTTTTGGTCTTTCCAGGTGGCTCCATGGGTAAGAATCCACCTGCAATGCAGGAGATGCAAGCAGATGTTGTTTTGATCCCTAGGTCAGGAAGATCCCCTAGAGGAGGGCATGGCAACCCACTCCATATTCTTGCCTGGAGAATCCCACAGACAGAGGAACCCAGTGGGATACAGTCTATTGGGTTGCAGAGTCTGACACAACTGAAGCAAATGAGAGGGCACACACAAATAGCTTTTAATAGGGTTAAGCAGTTTTTAACTGAAATTGTGTTTTGTGTTTATAGTATATGCTGCATACTAAGTTTTGAAATCATATATAAAATGACATCCACCAAGATAGGCACATGGACACATTCTTACAATATGTTACTATAGTAACATAGTCCTTACTAGAAATGGATTTATTGAAAAATTTTCATAAAGGAGGGATTTGGTCAGTAAGATGACATAACAGGCGGTATCTCACTTGTGTCTTTCCAGCTATCTGTGGATAAAAATGCCTTTGTATGAGCAATGGGATCCAAGTAGGAGGTTCTCAAACCCTCACGAAGCCCAAGACCGAAGAGAAATACTTTGAGAAGACACATCATGCCCTGGTGGCAGACTTACTATGGTCCTGGCTGCTGTTGCTAAGTCGCTTCAGTTGTGTCCTACTCTGTGCGACCCCATAGACGGCAACCCGCCAGGCTCCCTCGTCCCTGAGATTCTCCAGGCAAGAACACTGGAGTAGGCTGCCATTTCCTTCTCCAATGCGTGAAAGTGAAGTCGCTCAGTAGCGTCCGACTCTTTAGCGACCCCATGGATTGCAGCCTACCAGACTCCCCCATCCATGGGATTTGCCAGGCAAGAGTACTGGAGTGCAGACTCAGAAATAGCCCTATTCACCTGTAGACTCATCTACATCCATGTTTGGCCTTGACTGTGACTCTAGTTCCACTCGTAGAGTGACCTGGAAGGAGTAATGTGTGCCTTGTCACAGGCAACAGACTGAAACTTATTTTACAAGGCCAGAATACCCTGATACCAAAGCCCTATGAAGCACTGCAAGAAAAAATATCCCTGGTAAACATATATGTGAAAATTCTCAGCAAAATATAGCAAGCTGAATTCAACAGCACATTTAAAGGATAATGCAGAAATATCTAATGAGATAAATCCCTAGGGTGCAAGGATAGTTCAACACATGCAAAGCAGTATTTGTGAACACCACATTAACAGAATGAAGGACAAAAATTATGTGATCATCTGAGTAGAAAAAGAGAAAAAACTATATTTGAAAAAATTTAGCATCTTTTCAAGACAAACTCTCAACAAATTAAGTGTAGAAGGAATATACTTTCTCATAATAAAGGCTCTATATGTCAAGTATACCTTGTGATATCTTATTCAAAGATGAAAAGCTGAAAACTTTCTTTTTAAGTTCTGGAACAATTCAGGTTTACCCAGTCTCATCACTTCTACTTAACACAATACTTAAGAGTTCTAGCCAGAGCAATTAGGCATGAAAAATAAATGAAAGACACCCATATTTTAAAGGAAGAAGACAAATTGTATCTGATTTCAGATGGCATGATCTAAGTTCTTCACCAAAAGATATTAGAGCTAGTACACAAATTTATTTATTATAGGATACAAAATTAGTTGTGTTTCTACATAGTAACAACAACTACTGGAAAAAGATATTAAGAAGACATTCCCATTATAATACAATAGCATCAAAAAATAAAATAAGATAAAGTAGATACTTTGTAAAAGTAAGTAAAAAGTCGCTCAGTCGTGTCCAACTCTTTGCAACCCTGTGGACTGTAACCTACCAGGCTCCTCCGTCCATGGGATTCTCCAGGCAAGGATACTGGAGTGGGTTGCCATTTCCTTCTCCAAAGTAGATACTTAGGAATAATTTAACTAACAAAATGAAAGATCTGTACAATGAAAATTATAAGACATTGATGAAAATAATTGAAGTAAAAAGAAATAAAAGATATTTTGAGTGCATAGGAAGAATTTGTTCAGTCACTAAATCATGTCCATCTATTTGTGACCTCGTGGACTGCAGCACATCAGGCTTCCCAGTTTTCACTATCTCCAAGAATTTTCTCAAACTCATGTCCATTGAGTTGGTGATGCCATCCAACCATCTCATCCTCTGTTGCCCCCTATTCCTCTTCCCCTAAGTCTTTTCCAGCATCAGGGTCTTTTCCAGTGAGTCAGGTGACCAAAGTATTGGAGCTTCAGCTTCAGTCCTTCCAGTGCATATTCAGGGTTGATTTTCTTTAGGATTGACTGTTTTGATCTGCTTGCAGTCCAAGGGACTCTCAAGAATCTTCTCCTGCACCACAATTCAAAAGCATCAATTCTTTGGTGCTCAACCTCCTTTATGGTCCAGCTTTCACATCCATACATGACTACTGAAAAACCATAGCTTTGACTAGATGGACCTTTGAAGGCAAACTGATGTCTCTGTTTCTTAATACATTGTCTAAGTTTGTCATAGCTTTTCTTCAAAGGAGCAAGAGTCTTTTAATTTCATGGCTGAAGTCGCTGTCCACAGCGATTTTGGAGCCAAAGAAAATAAAATCTGTCACTGCTTTCACTTTTTCCCATGCATTTGTCATGAAGTGATGGGACTAGATGCCAAGATCTTACTTTTTTGAATGCTGGGTTTTAATCCATCTTATTTGCTGTCTTCTTTTATCCTCATCAAGAGGTTGTTTAGTTCCTCTTCTCTTTCTGCCATTAGAGTGGTATCATCTGCATATCTGAGGTTATTTCTCCTGGCAATCTTGCTTCCAGAAGAATTAATATTGTTAAATGCCCATACTGTCAAAGTAATCTACAGAGTTGATGGAATCTCTTTCTAAATTCTGATGGTATTTTTTACAGAAAAAAAAAAAATGAGATAACAAAAAACGTTTTTTTAGTTTGTGCTGTCCAATGAAATGAATCAGCTATATGTATACATATACCCACCCTCTCTCTGAACTCCCTTGTACTGTCTTCATCCCACCCCTTTAGGTCAGGGAGAACTAAGCTGAGCTCTCTCTGTGTTATAGCAGGTTACCCTGTTTTACATATGGTAGCGTATTTATGTCAAACTAAACTCACTATTCATACCACAATTCATCACAGTTTCCTTTCCCTCACTGTGTCCTCACATCCATTCTCAATGTCTGTGTCTCTATTCCTGCCCTGGAACTAGATTTTTATAGATTCCTCATATATTTATTAATGTATGATATTTGTTTTTCTCTTTCTGATTTATTCCATGCTGTAGGACAGATTCTATTTCCACCCACATTTCTACAGGTGACCTAATTTGTTCATTTTTATGGTTAATTAATATTCCATTGTATATATGACAAACATGATTTCAGGTTGAAAATTGCACCATCCTCCAGAAAATATCAGACTTGGTAGAAAAGGCAGGCTAAGAAATTGACTAAGTATATGAATGTTTACTAGACTTCCCAGATGGTGCTAGTGGTAAAGAACCTACTTGCCAATGCAGGAGACATAAGAGACACAGGATCATCCCTGGGCTGGGTAGAGCCCCTCGAGGAGGGCATGGCAACCCACTCCAGTATTCTTACCTGGAGAATCCCATGGACAAAGGAGCCTGGCGGGCTGCAGTCCATGTGTTCACAAAGAGTTGGATATGACTGAAGTAACCTAGCACGCACACATGAATGTTTACCAGAATGATTATACTGTAATGCTGCTTATTCTCAAATGGTCAATATAAGAAGTTTTAAAGTTAATCAGTATTAATTACTGGGCTTTTAACAGAATGATTATACTGTAATGCTGCTTATTCTCAAATGGTCAATATAAGAAGTTTTAAAGTTAATCAGTATTAATTACTGGGCTTTTAAATACACCAAGCTATATTATATTTATTCATTTTGTCCAAGGTATTATAGTTCTTCAAAATAAGTTTGCTCTCACTCTTTCCTCATCTGATACAATTATATTATTTGTCACAAACAACAAGCATCATGTGAGGAAAAGAGAGTCTCTTACATTTTCTGTGATGCTCTGTGATGCTTTCTCTGTCATCGGTATGAATTAAGTTGTAAACTTCCTGACGAACAAGCTAACTCAATTTAATGTTTGGGTGAGATGTGCTTGGCCTACCTCAGAGGTCCAGGTGGGGTAATTCTTTTAACCTTCATGGAAAGTTTGAGGAGGGGTGAATTTAAAAGCAGAAAATGAAGAGATCTTTAGAAAAATGCAGAAATGAAAGCTTTGGAGAACATTGAGACATCTTCATCATGCTCTTTCCAAAGTTATCATATACTTTTTTTTGTTTTGCTAAGTTGCTTCAGTCGTGTCCGAATCTGTGTGACCCCACAGACGGTTATCATATACAGTTCTCCCCAATTCTCAAATCTGTAGCTCTTCAGTTTCTTTATAACACCAGAGTTCTTTTTCTATTTATATGTATGACGGATCCTCCTCATCTTTCAGATTTTACACGTCAGAGAGACCTTCCATAGCTGTCCTATATATGTAGACTCCCCTTGTCCTCCACCACTCTTAATTTTTAACAAAATCTTCTGTTGTTTCCTATAAACCATACATCACAGTTTGATTTCTAAATTAGCTTTACATCAGACTTGTGTAAAAATGTGTACTTGTGTTTGTTTTTTTGTCTATTTCTTCTTGTAGAAAATATGTTACTCAAGAGTATACGCTTTGCAACTTTTTTCAGAACTCAAGAACCTGATATAGTGTCAGATAACTAGGAGAGGCTCATAGGTACTTTTTAATTAATTGATGATAATGTTGTTGTCTATCATTAACTATGAGAGAAGACGTGTGAAAGTCATGTACCTCTATATTATAGGCAAAGAAAGGTAACCAGAAGTTATACTCCATGAATAATAAAAATCTAAAAAATCAACCTGAAAGGCAAAATTTACAATACAAAACAAGGAAATAATGGAAGATATCTATATACATGGATATGTTGACACTAGAATGGGCCTTACTGAATATTACCTAATGCAATTCCCATGTTAAGTAATTACAAAAATAAATACATAAAATATAATTACCTAAATAAATACATAAGTAAATGACTGAGCTTTGCAATTAGGCTTATCTGTCTCAGAAAAGTCTTACTAATATCATACTCAGATTGTTATAGGAACAAGCTGTGCATATCCTAATCTATTTCAATAATGTATTTTATTTATATATATATATTATACTTTCACGTATTAATTCAGTTTATCTCTAGTTATGTAGCTTGCATGCTTCTGTGTGTTTCTGAGTGGACTGAATACATTACTTATCTCTATTTAAGCATGACTTATATTGCTCTGTTTTAGCCATAGACTCTTTTCCTTTCTTATCGTTAAAATTGTGCTAAAATACAATTCACCTAACAATTCAAATTTACCTAAAAAAGTATCTAATGATACTAAACAAAAGAGTTGTTACACTCAAGTAATATCGATTAGTGCTGAAGAATTGATGCTTTTGAACTGTGGTGCTGGAGAAGACTTGCGTGTCCCTTGGACTGCAAGGAGATCCAACCAGTCTATCCTAAAGGAGACCAGTCCTGGGTGTTCATTGGAAGGACTAATGCTGAGGCTGAAACTCCAATACTTTGGCCACCTCATGTGAAGAGGTGACTCACTGGAAAAGACCCTGTTGCTGGGAGGGATTGGGGGAAGGAGGAGAAAGGGACGACAGAGGATGAGACGGCTGGATGGCATCACCGACTCTATGCACATGAGTTTGAGTGAACTGTGGGAGTTGGTGATGGACAGGGAGGCCTGGCATGCTGTGATTCATGGGGTTGCAAAGAGTCAGACACTGAACCGAACTGAACTGAGCTCTAAAAATTACCACCTTAAAAATATTACTTATCCTTTTTCCTGAGAATGAAAAGAGTGACAGGAGTTGCCCATAATCTCACTGTCCTGGTTCTAGATCCCCTAAACTAATATTCTGTTTTGCATTCCAAATTTATTTCCCATTTCTCCTCAAAATTATCCTTTGAACACGCAGGTCAGTCTGTTATATCCCAGTTTCTTTTCTTCAAGGGTCACTTTCTCCTTGAAAGTTTTTTGTTTTACTTTGTTTTTAATTTCTTACTGACTGCTGGTCTCACTAACAATTTCCAGTATTATTTTCTCTAGGTGCAATATATGCGTTATATTCAGTGTTCATATGTGGAGCAAGTATCTCCACTGAAACTCAAGTATAACAGCCACAGTGATCAATTGTGTATTTCCAAGTCATTCAAAGTTACAGAAAAGAATTTAATAACATAAAATCTTGCCCTCTGAAAGAATGGCTCACCAGTGCTTCTTTGTACCCAAGGGTACCCTTTTCACAAAATACAAACTTCCAATACTTACAGCATCAACGTCTCAAGCTAACTGATTATTCTTCTAAAGCAGGCCTACATTTCAAATTGCTGTTTTAACAGACGGTTAAGATAAAAGGAGAATTGGGGATAAAAGTTTCACATGGAATAATTCTTTTTCTCTATTACTTTACTTGGTAAACTTACTTTCTAAGAGTGTAGGCCTCCAGGGCAAGGACTTGTCTTCTTTAAGCCTTTTGTGTGGCTGCAACAAATGATAAAATAGTCATGTTTAACACATTATGGTAACACGGTTCATTTCTTTAGTGTAGACTGCTTTTTCAGTCTATACACCTAACTTTATCCAGAATTTACTCCATGTTATTTCTTTTTTTTTTTAAGTTGGCTATCTTGTAATAAGCAGTGGGGTAAAATCAGATGAATTTTCTTTTACAGGGCCCTGATTTAATGACCTATTAATTTGAAACAACTTGGGAGGAAAGTTTAAAATTCTATTAGAAGAATTCCTTATAGAAAAAAAATACACTACTAATAACTAAAAACACGGTTTTGTTTCTTATTGGTTCTTCATTTAATTACAATTAAACATGTTTATGCAATTCATTGTATGATGTACAGTGAAAATATGTAAAAGATGATCCTTCTCATTTTCCTGCTTTTAAAGTATCTAGATTTTTCCTAACATAAGCAAATTTATAATTGATGTGGAATATATGTAGAGACTTTCAATATTTAATTACACATTAATTTAGTAAGAGGTAGTTGAGAATATGACTAGCACTACTTAGGGATTGGTTCATTTTAGAGATTTATATTAATGGGTATTCTTAATCTTTCCTATGCTTATGTATTATAGTATTCCCCAATGATCACATGAGTAAAAACAGAACCTTCAGAAGCAAAGTCATAAGACTATTAGATACTCAAGGAACGACTACTTTTGGCATGGAATAGGTTGATTACAATATGCATTAATTATGTTAAAGATGTTAGGGGGACTTCACTAGTGGTCCAAATGTTGACTCTGAGCTCCCAATGCATGGGACATGGGTTCTATCTCTGGTCAGTCTGGTCAGGGAACTAAGATCCCACTGCTAAGATCTTACATGCTCCATGGCATGCTAAAAAAAAAAAGGAAAGTTAGGTAGATAAAAGAAGGAAGTAAATAGAAATCTGTCAAATTTCATGCTTTTAACATAGCATCTTAGCTACAGTGGATATAAATCAATAAATACATGCATACCTGAACACAGGAAATATAAAAAAGTAATTTTAGTATTATACTTATTGTATTATCATTTGTTTTTCCTTTAAATGATTTGCTCCCTTCCAAATACCTTCTAATTATTTACCTACCTATTTATCATCTAATTATCTCTCTATGGGGTCAAAGATTTAGCTGGAAATAGGAATCTACACTCAAATAAAGTATAGAAACCCCTTTTGTCTGCAGGTAATATATTCCAGCACCCCGAGTGGACGCTTGAACTGGCTGACTGTTCCGGATGCTGCATGGCCCGTGTTTTTCTCTTATGCATACATGCCTATGCTGCGGTTTAATTTATGAATGAAGCACAGTGAGAGAACATCTGAGCTCCCGACATCACTACTCATGTGCTCCAGGGCCATAATTAAGTACAATAAGGGTTACTTGAACACAAGCACTGACTGTGAAACTTCGAAGGTGATCTGATGACTGAGACAGCCACTAGTGACTAATGGATGGGTAGCATATTCAGCATGGATACACTGGACAGAGGGATGATTCACATCCTGGGAGCAACGGCATGCGATGGTGTGAGATTCATCATGCTCCTCAAAATGGCCTGTGATTTAAAACTTATAAATTGCTTATTTCTGGAATTTCCATTTACTATTTTCAGATCTTGGTTGATTACAAGCAACTGAAAACACAAAAAACAAGCCCGTGGAGAAGGGGGACTACCATAGAAAGGCCAACAATACTGTCCATCTTAACTAAAATTCTTAGTTTTGCTGAAATGGATGGCTCACAATGAACCCACATGAAATATTTCATGACATAGATGTACTTCTCAATAAGTTCAGCATCTGAGATGTTAATTCTTTATACTTCAATGATAATTTAGAAAGAAGCAAATTCCATAAACTATTGTTGCAATTAGATACCTCCCACTACACATGAATCTTTAATATCAGATTGTTTTATCTGCATCAAGAAACTCATGTTTTTCTACCCATAAGTGGGACAAAATAAAATAAAGTTTACTGACATTTATTATTTTTATTCTTTTGAATAATCTATTTATTTGGTCCTTCAATACATTTCTAATATGTCCTAGTAAGTATTGTATTTTCCCTCTGTTTTATTTCATTGCAATATAGTTTGTTTTTAAAATGCTGTTCTTCAAAAACAAAGCAGTGCCAGTATAGTGAAAAACAGTAAACTGTTAAGGATGTTGTATGTTGATAGTCTGTTCTCAGAAGGCCAGAAGGCCATGGAAAGGTCTGCATTTGGGAGAGCTATAGCTCCAGATTGTACTATACTCTCTGGATCCAAAAGCACTAAAAAACATACTGAAAATAAGCCAATCAGCAATCATATCCTATGGTGCTATTAGTATTTGACTACATTCTGCAACATGTACTATTGATTCCTTTGTGGCTTCTCTTTATTTTATGTCCTGGTAAAGCTTTATACCCATAGTGGCAGATAAATTTTATGCACAAAGAAAGCAAAATCATGACTTAATGTAAATTTGTATTTCCTAAGGGTCAAGTTTCCTGAGGCTCAAGTTGCCTTTGAGGAAATAGACAATAAATATTAGCATGTGATTAGGATACAATGGAGTCATTTGGTATCATTAAGGAAGATACATACAGTATTATAGTTGGAGAGGCACTGTTTCTGTTTGTAGGAAAGGTCACTTGAATAAACTGTAGTCAGGGATATGTTGGGGCTTTTAAGGTATTTGAAGAAAATAGAATGATTATCAGGATAAAAACCTTGGATAAAAATCTTGAATAAAACTGATTCTTTTAGCAACGCCATTTCCAGGAAGAGATACTTATACTGTTAAAAATCTCCTTGATACTCATAACAAACAAATTTATTATTGTAAGCTTCACAAAGGCAAATTTCACTTTCATTATAGAATGAATCAGTGAAAGCCATAGATACATATCAATGCCTTATAGATTTCCTACGTTAATATGAATAAATAAAAATTAAAAATAAGTATTTATGTATGGGGGTAATCTTGAATTCAGTTTAGTTCAGTTGCTCAGTTGTGTCTGACCCCTTGAGACCCCATGAATCACTGCACGCCAGGCCTCCCTGTCCATCACCAACTCCCAGAGTTCACTCAAACTCACGCCCATTGGGTTGGTGATGCCATCCAGCCATCTCATCCTCTGTCATCCCCTTTTCCTCCTGCCCCCAGTCCCTGCCAGCATCAGGGTCTTTTCCAATGAGTCAACTCTTTGCATCAGGTGGCCAAAGTATTGGAGTTTCAGCCTCAGCATCAATCCTTCCAATGAACACCCAGGACTGGTCTCCTTTAGGGTGTACTAGCTGGATCTTCTTACAGTCCATGGGACTCTCAAGATTCTTCTCCAACACCACAGTTCAAAAGCATCAGTTCTTCGGCACTTAGCCTTCTTCACAGTCCAACTGTCACATCCATACATGACCACTGGAAAAACCATAGCCTTGACTAGACAGACCTTTGTCACTAAGTAATATCTCTGCTTTTGAATATGCTGTCTAGGTTGGTCATAACTTTCCTTCCAAAGAGCAAGCGTCTTTTAAATTCATGGCTGCAACTAATAGTTTAAAACAATCTTAGCTGAAATAACTCTTGAGTGTAAATGATAATTCAATGCTTTTATGACTAAATTCTTATTCTATAAGTTAGTAACATATGCTGTGTCTATTGATCACACACTGAGATTTCAAAAAAAATTATTTATAGCATGTTTTTAAGGAAGGAGAGAAACAACATAATTGCTGGACAGGATGAAGTAACAGAATTCAAGTGAATATCAGTTTGAAGTCACTGAACAATTTGTGGTGATATAAGATAAAGTTTCAATAAAGATATTAGAATTATGAGACTTCAATTTCAAAATATCACACTGAAGAAATATTTCAAAATTTCAGGAGGAAACTGAACATACACATTTTAAAGGAATGAATTTTTATGCACTAATATGTATGAAAATGTAAATGTTTAGCTGATACTCTAACATAATATATTGTTATTAAAAAGAGAAATGCCTAGAAGATTTTTAGTAATGTTGGGGAGCATGTAATTTCCTCAATTCTGTCTTGTTGCAACAAAAATTTAAAGTGATGGACAGACCAGTGTTACAGCCCTTGGACAGACCAGTGTTAAAGACTCATGTAATTTCCTCAGACAGATGAATGTTACAGCTCTGTGTTACAGCTCAATTTTATTTAGAAAGCAAGGGAGAATACGTCCTCAAGGTGTGAGAGCAGGCCAACCCAAAAGATGTGAAGAGAAGCCCCCAGCCCAATTTTGGCTCCTCTTTTTATGTTTTTTTCCCCCTCCCCCTGGGCCTGCCCTATGTAAATTGTGCTAGCCAGGAGTGCTGTTTGTTCTACCTGAGGTCCTCATTCCAGTCATCAGAACTTCCTTTGTTCTATTTTCCCTTCATAGTCTTTTAGCCACCATCATTCTGGACTCCCTTTTCCTATTCTAACTACCTAACAGTAACATAAATATTATAAAAGAATTTTAGTAAGCTGTGATAGGATACACATATTTATCTCTACCCATCCAACTTTCACAATTCATATATCTATATAAGACTAAATTTTCATAGATATATACAGGAAACAAAAATGACCACAGATGAGAAATGTTAACCAAGTTTTGCATAGAAAGTAAATGTACAAATAATAAATGACATAGGGTTTGCTGTATCTCTTGTCTGAAGTGCCTAAATGAGTGTCCAAGAGAAGGTGGAGAATAGTCCAAGAATCCCATAGGTTTCTTCCAGAGAATTCCTTCCAAATGCTCAGTGACTTGGAACTAATGCATCTGTCTGGAAGAATGTGTGCAAGGCAGAGATGCTGAAAGGAGGACTGCTTGAAAATGTAAGAAGATAATTGATAACCTTGTCACTGGCTAGCTAAAGGACTGCTTTCCTTCACTTCTGTCAAAAAAAGAAATTTGCTTCGTTGGAAAAGTGAATAAGAGAAATTCTGTCCTGGGTCCATTGAACACTGATGAAGCTGGGGAAAAGAAAAAAAGTGTCTTACACCATAAAACTTCTGATCTTCACCTCAAACCTTCTAAGCATACGTGGCCAAGCATAGAATCCTTTTTAGGAAACTAAGCAGTTCAAGAGAAAGCCCACACATACAGGTTCTGGTGATGGGAATGGATGCTCCACATCAAAGCAGCCAGGTCTTGTACTGCACAGTGGACCCAAAGGTCCATCAATTTATAAATTGTTCATGCATCTGAGCCTTCTGGAAGCTTTGAATGCCTAATTCATAGGTATGAAAATATACACACTGAGCATCATCAGTTGTTGAAAAATACCTCAAAAAAAAAAAAAAAGATGGATTGAAATAACAAAAAAATACCTCTTTTTTAAAAAAATGTATTTATATGACAACTTTCCTCCTGCATACATCCTGATGCTAAGAATAATTATTATTAAAGATTTTACAACACTGACTTAACAGATATCCTTCATCCCTCACAAAGAAAGATCATTAGTGTATTTATGTTTTTAAAAGACACATTGTATGAAAATCACTGCATGGATTATGGTCATTAAGACCTATGGAACTCAAGAAAACATTTTCTTATTTTGACAAATTTATGATATTCATTATTGAAGTACCAGGATGTTTCTGTCAGGTTTGCTAGCCATAGACATTATTCTCATTTGCAGTCAATAACTTGACTGGCAGGCAACTCCCAGAGAGAGAAAGTGAGATACTTAACTGCTAGCTTTGCCACTCTACATCATTTTGCTTCATCTTTCAAGCATTTTTCATATGACACAGCACAGAAAATGCCACAGAACACTGCTTCATAATTAGTTTCCTATTTCCTTTTGATACTTTTTTTTTATGAGAGTCTCTATATCTCGTTACAATATGTCATCCTAATACTGTGTAGCCTATTGAAGATTTTATGTTGTGTCTTCCTTTCTTCTTTAAAAGGGGGAGGGAGGTTATGGCGCATTTTCAATGTAATTCATAATTCTCAGAGTCCAAAAAATATCTGCCCTTAATTGCCAAGTGTCAGGTTATAATATTTATTATTTTCTGTCTTCATTTAAGTCATGGTGTTGTTAGGAAAAAAACACTTTACATATATCACATATTGTTATATTGCAGTGGGTGAATTGTGATGCCATTTTGCTTTGCTTGTTCCAATTCTACCCATAATTTCAACATCCAACAGTCCATAGTTTAAAAAACAGGTTAAAGTTTTGTTTTTTTCTTTTTCCTCACAATTTTGATAGCAGAAGAAAAAAACACGGGTGCCTAAAATCTACAACTTCTGTGTCTGAGTTGATTATAGTTAATGCACTTTGAATTTCCATTAGAGAAATGTGTTATAAATCAGACTACTTTAAATCATTTATCTCTTAGCTAAGTGGATGCAACTATGAGGAAGTCCTAAAATATTTATGACCAAAGTTTGAGGAAACTGGGGTGGAGACAGCAGTCATGCTCTAATCTGGAAAATGTATAGATAAAATACAAGTGTGTTCTGACTTAGTGGTATTTTGGTATTTCCCTCACTACAGCATTCATATGAATCATCAGCCTTGTCATTTCCATGACTTTACTGTCTATCTTGTGTCCTGTCTCAGCCCCCTATAGACCACCTTTCATGAGCAGCCAATTTTTTAATATGTGCTTCAAAACACATGATTTCTTTCTTTGAATTTGTCAATGGCTTTTCTTTACAAATTAAGTAATAATTTTTTCTTGGTACATGGACTGAAGGCTGTATGTGGAATGGATTGGCTCTGTCTTCCATCCTCTCCCCTGTTCACAAAGCACACCAACCTTGGCCTCTGTCTGCCCTTGTTTCATAGCACTTGCATGTTCTTTTCTTTCTGCATGGCTCCTCTGCTTATATCTTAGAATGCTTGTCCCAGTTTTGTATTTTGTGGCACAGTGCATATGTTCCTGTCATGAAGCTGTACAATGGCAAGTGAATTCTATTGCAGCAAAACTATAGCCTTGCTTACTGCAGTTATCAGCCAGTAGCTCATAGAGCTGAGAAGGCAATGGCACCCCACTCCAGTACTCTTGCCTGGAAAATCCCGTGGACGGAGGAGCCTGGTAGGCTGCAGTCCATGAGGTTGCTAAGAGTCGGACACGACTGAGCAACTTCACTTTGACTTTTCACTTTCATGCATTGGAGAAGGAAATGGCAACCCACTCCAGTGATCTTGCCTGGAGAATCCCAGGGACAGGGGAGCCTGGTGGGCTGCCATCTATGGGGTCGCACAGAGTCAGACATGACTGAAGTGATGAAGCAGCAGCAGCTCATAGAGAATCACGTCTGCCTCTCTTCCGCTCATCAGATCTCATGTGAGTGAAATTATCTGACATGGCCTAAATGATACTGAGGATCCCAGCAACAAAGGACTACTTAAACATAGTGTTTTAGCTTTACAACTTCTCCTGCTAAAATGAGAGGGTAGGAATACCATTGAAACATCTGTATTACCATATGCGAAACAGATGACCAGATCCAAGTTTGATGCATGAAACAGAGCGCTCAAAGCTAGTGCACTGGGACAGTCCAGAGAAATAGACTGGGGAGGGAGGAGAAAAGGGGGTTCAGGATGGGGGACATATGTACACCCATGACTGATGCATGTCAGTGTATGGCAAAGACCACCACAATATTGTAAAGTAATTAGCCTCCAATTAAAATAATTTTTAAAATTACTTTTAAATATTGTAATTTTAAAATTAAAAAAAAAAAGTAAAATAGAGAGAGGAATGGTATTGAAGCAATTTAACTTATAGAGATATAGCTAGATGTTGACAAAAGTTTGGTAGATGATACATATTATGGTGGAGAAGGCAATGGCACCCCACTCCAGTATTCTTGCCTGGAAAATCCCATGGACTGAGGAGCCTGGTGGGCTGCCGTCTATGGGGTCGCTAAGAGTCGGACACGACTGAGCGACTTCACTTTCACTTTTCATTTTCATGCATTGGAGAAGGAAATGGCAACCCACTCCAGTACTCTTGCCTGGAGAGTCCCAGGGATGGAGGAGCCTGGTGGGCTGCTGTCTATGGAGTCGCACAGAGTTGGACACAACTGAAGCGACTTAGCAGCAGCAGCAGCAGCAGATATTATGGACTAGTAAAAATAATGATGCTTGTCTCTGCACAAGCCTCTTGAATAAAGACCAGGCTTGTGAGAACTTGAGATCCACCTTTAGTGGATCTGGAAAAAGAGCAAGCAATCACTTTTCTGCATGACAAATTGCATGTTTTTGCATGTTCAGATGTCTCCAGGGAGGGATGCCTTTGTTATTATTTGGCTATCCAAAAGTTCTTAAATATGCTTTGAAATATTCTTCAACTTTCTTCCTTTGAAACTTTCAGCCTCCTAATAAATACCTACTGAAAGCTTTTTATATATCTTAAAAATGCCCCCAAATATATAAGACATTTTAGTCTTTTCTTTAATCATTTCCCTTAAAGAGCGTTTTATTGAGTATCCAATGTGACTCAGATTCTTCGCTGGGCACAGTCCATCAGTGAAATAGAAAAATGGGCTAACAGTTGCATTCTGTGTAGTAAGTGCAAATCTCTATATTTAAAGAATTGAATGAAAAAGCTATCCATGTTGAATGGAGGCAGGGAGATCCAGGCAGGGAAAGGAATAGTCAAACAAGTTCCAAGGCCTTGAAGTTTACGTGAGTTCAGTTCAGTCGCTCAGTCGTGTCCGACTCTTTGCGACCCCATGAATTGCAGCATGCCAGGCCTCCCCGTCCATCACCAACTCCTGGAGTTCACTAAACTCATGCGCATTGAGTCGGTGATGCCATCCAGCCATCTCATCCTCTGTCATCCCTTCTGTTCGCATGAGGTGGCCAAACTATTGGAGTTTAAGCTTTAGCATCAGTCCTTCCAATGAACACCCAGGACGGATCTCATTTAGGATGGACTGGTTGGATCTAACAGTCCAAGGGACTCGCAAGCGTCTTCTCCAACTCCACAGTTCAAAATCATCAATCCTTCGGCGCTCAGCTTTCTTCACAGTACAACTCTCGCACCCATACATGACTACTGGAAAAACCATAGCCTTGAATACACGGACTTTTGTCAGCAAAGTAATGTCTCGGCTTTTGAATATGCTATCTGGGTTGGTCATAACTTTCCTTCCAAGGAGTAAGCGTCTTTTAATTTCATGGCTGCAATCACCATCTGCAGTGATTTTGGAGCCCCCCAAAATAAAGTCTGACACTGTTTCCACTGTTTCCCCATCTATTTGCTATGAAGTGACGGGACCAGATGCCACGATCTTAGTTTCTGAAGGTTAAGTTTTAAGCCAATATTTTCACTCTCCACTTTTACTTTCATCAAGGGCTTTTTAGTTCCTCTTCAATTTCTGCCATAAGGGTGGTGTCATCTGCATATCTGAGGTTATTGATATTTCTACCAGCAATCTTGATTCCAGCTTGTGTTTCCTGAGGCCCAGCGTTTCTCATGATGTACTCTGCATAGAAGTTAAATAAGCAGGGTGACAATATACAGCCTTGACGTACTCCTTTTCCTATCTGGAACCAGTCTGTTGTTCCATGTCAGTTCTAACTGTTGCTTCCTGACCTACATATAGGTTTCTCAAGAGGCAGGTCAGATGGTCTGGTATTCCCATCTCTCAGAATTTTCCGCAGTTTATTGTGATCCACACAGTCAAAGGCTTTGGCATAGTCAATAAAATAGAAATAGATGTTTTTCTGGAATTCTCTTGCTTTTCTGATGATCCAGAGGATGTTGGCAATTTGATTTCTGGTTCCTCTGCCTTTTCTAAAACCACTTGAACGGAAGTTCAGGGTTCACATACTGCTGAAGCCTGGCTTGGAGAATTTTGAGCATTACTTTTTTAGTGTGTGAGATGAGCGCAATTGTGTGGTAGTTTGAGCATTCTTTGGCATTGCCCTTCTTTGGTTTGGGAATGAAAACTGACCTTTTCTAGTCCTGTGGCCACTGCTACGTTTTCCAAATTTGCTGACATATTGAGTGCAGCACTTTGACAGCATCATCTTTCAGTATTTGAAATAGCTGAACTGGAATTCCATCACCTCCACTAGCTTTGTTCATAGTGTTACTTTCTAAGACCCACTTGACTTCACATTCCAGGATGTCTGGCTCTAGGTGAGTGGTCACAGCATCGTGATTATCTGGGTCATGAAGATCTTTTTTGTACAGTTCCTCTGTGTATTCTTCCCACCTCTTCTTAATGTCTTAGGTCTATACCATTCCTGTCCTTTACGTAGGAAAAGCTAAAAAGAGATGAAATCTTTATGTCTTCAGCTATTATCTAGGGTCTTAACATGTATGTTTGTTTATATGATTGAATGAATGAGTTTGTGTATGGATGTGGGGGATGATTGTGTTTATGTAGATTCATAGGAGGAGCAAAGGTGTTAGGTTTCCCTAAGTCCATGTTAGTACGCGTTCTTGGGAAGGATATGATCTATAATAGCTCTTTTCAACTCTAAACTGGTTTGTATAAACATATACCTTTTTGTTTCCCCTCTAACCACCTATTCCTGATTGGTTTCTTAGTCTTTCCCATCATGTGTGTAACCATTTCCTGCATTAAATTCCCTCTGTTAAAAACTCTCAGAGTGGTTTATGTTTTCATAGCTGGATCCTGACTAATAGAAGCTTATCACTAATAGAAGTAATAAAGTATTTCTACAAAATTGTGCATGCTTCCAGAGTTCAGCAATGCATCTTTGAATGAAAGTGAAAGTCGCTCAGTGTTGTCTGACTCTTTGTGACCCCATGGACTATACAGTCCATGGCATTCTCCAGGCCAGAATACTGGAGTGGTAGCCTTTCCCTTCTCCAAGGGATCTTCCCAACCTGGGGATTGAACACAGGTCTCTAACATTGCAAGTGAATTCTTTACCAGCTGAGTTACAGGGAAGCCCAAGAATACTGGAGTGGGTAGCCTATCCCTTCTCCAGCAGATCTTCCTGACCCAGGAATCAAACCAGGGTCTCCTGCATTGCAGGCAGATTCTTTACCAACTGAGCTATCAGGGAAGACATGTACCTGAATATGATGTATGATAACCCAGGCATACTTACTATCAGATATATATTGTCAAAGTTTTGACATAGATTCCCGCTTGGTACTTCAAAATATCTGTGTATATATTGACTTCGGCTGTGAGGAATGCATTGCGATTCTGGCTCTCCAAGTGATCAGATGTGGGCCGTCACTTGGCATACTTGATGCTGCTGCTGCTGCTGCTGCTAAGTCGAGTCAGTCATGTCCGACTCTGTGTGACCCCAGAGACGGCAGCCCACCAGGCTCCCCTGTCCCTGGGATTCTGCAGGCAAGAACACTGGAGTGGGTTGCCATTTCCTTCTCCGATGCATGAAAGTGAAAAGTGAAAGTGAAGTCGCTCAGTCGTGTCCAACTCTTAGCGACCCCATGGACTGCAGCCCACCAGGCTCCTCCGTCCATGGGATTTTCCAGGCAAGAGTATTGGAGTGGGATGCCATTGCCTTCTCCGGCATACTTGATACTGGCTTGATATTGGTTGAAATCTGCAAGTGTTTCAACATGACAGATAAGAACATTGAATAATAGGTCCTTGATATCCTGCATTGTAGCTTAGTAAATGTGAGCTACTCAGATAGCCTGTGGAGGCTCCCTGGCAGGTCAGACAGAACTAGAACATGACAGGATAAAGGCCTTAGTTCTGCTACAGCTCTGCTAATAGCGTGAGAGATATTGATGAGCTTGATGCTGATTATATGTAGATACTTACTGAATGCTGCGCCTTAATCATAGTGAAACTACGAAGCTACCTATAAATACAGATACATTTTGTGGAGACCAGGTAACCACTTTCCTGTCATGTATCAACAATTTGGTTTCGTATTTAAAAATATAGAGCCATGTCTAATGTTTCAGTTCAGTTCAGTTCAGTCACTCAGTCGTGTCCGACTCTTTGCCACCCCATGAATCACAGCACGCCAGGCCTCCCTGTCCATCACCAACTCCTGGAGTTCACTCAGACTCACGTCCATCGAGTCAGTGATGTCATCCAGCCATCTCATCCTCTGTCGTCCCCTTCTCCTCCTGCCCCCAATCCCTCCCAGCATCAGAGTCTTTTCCAATGAGTCAACTCTTCACATGAGGTGGCCAAAGTACTGGAGTTTCAGCTTTAGCATCACTCCTTCCAAAGAAATCCCAGGGTTGATCTCCTTCAGAATGGACTGGTTGGATCTCCTTGCAGAAGGGACTCTCAAGAGTCTTCTCCAACACCACAGTTCAAAAGCATCAATTCTTTGGTGCTCAGCCTTCTTCACAGTCCAACTCTCACATCCATACATGACCACTGGAAAAACCATAGCCTTGACTAGACGGACCTTTGTTGGCAAATGTTTACCTATGGCCAAACTCCCTGACAGATCCTTGAAACTTGTACTACTGAAGGTACCTGGAACCTATACAGACATTGAATTATACTCAGATTACAATACTTCTTCAGTCTTGCTTTTCTCAAACCAGGTACTTGTTAGTACATCATCATGAACCTCGGTTTCATGGCAGATCTGTTTTTGCCTTTTTGGACCTTAGCTCTGAACACCGTTTCACTTACTGCCACAGTTCCTAGTATCCAGCCCTGCAGCACAATGTTATAATAAAAGAACACATCATTTACTTTGGATAGAAGGAAACTATATAAAAAGTTTGGGCTTCCCTGGTGGCTCAAGTGGTAAAGAATCCGTCTGCAATGTCGGGGACCTGTGTTTGTCCCTGGGCTGGGAAGATCTCCTGGAGAAGGGAAAGGCTACCCACTCCAGTATTCTGACTTGTAGAATTCCACTGATGGTATAGTCCATGGGGTTGCAAAGATCAGACATGACTGAGCATCTAAGCACATTACAGTATATAAAAAGTTCACTTATGATAAGAAATAAACATTATTTACATTTCCTCTAGTGTAAAATCTCCCTGTCAAAGTTAATGATAACCTCATTTGGTCTGCTAAGTCACTTCAGTCGTGTCTGACTCTGTGCGACCCCAGAGACGGCAGCTCACCAGGCTCCCCCGTCCCTGGGATTCTCCAGGCAAGAACACTGGAGTGAGTTGCCATTTCCTTCTCCAATGCATGAAAGTGAAAAGTAAAAGTGAAGTCGCTCAGTCGTGTCTGACCCTCAGAGACCCCAGGGACTGCAGCCCACCAGGCTCCTCCGTCCATGGGATTTTGCAGACGAGAGTACTGGAGTGGGGTGCCATCGCCTTCTCTGTCATTTGGTTTACTAGGTTGTAAATACAAAGCCCTTATCAAACTATATGTGGCAATTTTCAGGATATTATTTAAATAAACAAAACTTTTGATACTCAAGTGTTTCATTTCATGAAATTTTTATTAATTAGTGCTGGTTCCTTTTCAAGGAAGACTTGCAATTTTTTATTTGATATATTTTTCTTAAAATAGGGTCTTAATATTGCTTGGCATATATATATATATATATATATATATATATATATATATATATACACACACACACACACATTATTTTTTTTTCTGTTCAACTGTCATTGCACAGCCTAGCTGGCACAGCTGTCTCTGCATGGTGATGTTCTGTGTTACACTGAGATCTTTCTCCAGCCTGGAGATCATGAAGTGTCCCACTCCTCATCCATTCCTACCTTCTTATTGTTGGTCACAAGTTATTTCATAAATGGAGGTTGTGTTCTATGTAAGAAAATGAGGTTTTTGTTAAAGATTTAAAGCAAAGAAGAAAAACTATCTTACTTTTAGAGATGACATGATATGTATCGGAAATCTTAATTAACATATATAATTATTCCGTTCTGTTCCATTTCGTTCAGTCGCTCAGTCGTGTCCGACTCTTTGAGACCCCGTGAAT
>SJXQ01003320.1:121673-187441 GCA_006408695.1 Aepyceros melampus | reverse complement strand
CCTTACAAATAGCTGTGAAAAGAAGAGAAGCAAAAAGCAAAGGAGAAAAGGAAAGATATAAGCATCTGAATGCAGAGTTCCAAAGAATAGCAAGAAGAGATAAGAAAGCCCTTCTTCAGCAATCAATGTAAAGAATAGAGGAAAAGAACAGAATGGGAAAGACTAGAGATCTCTTCAAGAAAATTAGAGATACCAAGAGAACATTTCATGCAAGGATGGGCTCGATAAAGGACAGAAATGGTCTGGACCTAACAGAAGCAGAAGATATTAAGAAGAGGTGGCAAGAATACACGGAAGAACTGTACAAAAAAGATCTTCATGACCCAGATAATCATGATGATGTGTTGACTAATCTAGAGCCAGACATCTTGGAATGTGAAGTCAAGTGGGCCTTAGAAAGCATCACTACGAATAAAGCTAGTGGAGGTGATGGAATTCCAGTGGAGCTGTTTCAAATCCTGAAAGATGATGCTGTGAAAGTGCCGCACTCAATATGCCAGCAAATTTGGAAAACTCAGCAGTGGCCACAGGACTGGAAAAGGTCAGTTTTCATTCCAATTCTAAAGAAAAGCAATGCCAAAGAATGCTCAAACTACTGGCACAGTTACACTCATCTCACGTGTTAGTAAAGTAATGCTCAAAATTCTCCAAGCCAGGCTTCAGCACTACATGAACCGTGAACTCCCTGGAGGTCAAGCTAGTTTTAGAAAAGGCAGAGGAACCAGAGATCAAATTGCCAACATCTGCTGGATCATGGAAAAAGCAAGAGACTTCCAGAAAAACATCTATTTCTGCTTTATTGACTATGCCAAAGCCTTTGACTGTGTGGATCACAATAAACTGTCGAAAATTCTGAAAGAGATGGGTATACCAGACCACCTAACCTGCCTCTTGAGAAATCTGTATACAGGTCAGGAAGCAACAATTAGAACTGCACCTGAAACAACAGACTGGTTCCAAATGGGAAAAGGAGTACATCAAGGCTGTATATTGTCACCTTGCTTATTTAACTTATACACAGAGTACAACATGAGAAATTCTGGACTGGAAGAAATATAAGCTGGAATAAAGATTGTTGGGAGAAATATCAATAACCTCAGATATGCAGATGACACCACCCTTATGGCAGAAAGAGAAGAGGAACTAAAAAGCCTCTTGATGAAAGTGAAAGAGGAGAGTCAAAAAGTTGGCTTAAAGCTCAACATTCAGAAAACAAAGATCATGGCATGTGGTCCCATCACTTCATGGGAAATAGATGGGGAAACAGTAGAAACAGTGTCAGACTTTATTTTTTTTGGCTCCAAAATCACTGCAGATGGTGACTACAGCCAAGAAATTAAAAAACGCTTACTCCTTGGAAGAAAAGTTATGACCAACCTAGATAGTATATTCAAAAGCAGAGACATCACTCTGCCGACTAAGGTCCGTCTAGTCAAGGCTATGGTTTTTCCTGTGGTCATGTATGGATGTGAGAGTTGGACTGTGAAGAAGGCTGAGTGCTGAAGATATATTCAAAAGCAGAGACATTACTTTGCCGACTAAGGTCCATCTAGTCAAGGCTATGGTTCTTCCTGTGGTCATGTATGGATGTGAGAGTTGGACTGTGAAGAAGGCTGAGTGCTGAAGAATTGATGCTTCTGAACTGTGGTGTTGGAGAAGACTCTTGAGAGTCCCTTGGACTGCAAGGAGATCCAACCAGTCCATTCTGAAAGAGATCAACCCTGGGATTTCTTTGGAAGGAATGATGCTGAAGCTGAAGCTCCGGTACTTTGGCCACCTCATGCAAAGAGTTGACTCATTGGAAAAGACTGTGATGCTGGGAGGGATTGGGGGCAGGAGGAGAAGGGGACGACCAAGGATGAGATGGCTGGATGGCATTACGGACTCAATGGATGTGAGTCTGAGTGAACCCCGGGAGTTGGTGATGGAAGGGAGGCCTGGCGTGCTGCGATTCATGGGGTTGCAAAGAGTCGGACACAACTGAGCGACTGAAATGAACTGAACTACAACATTAAATATAATGACAACCAGAAAATCTAATATCATACAATTTGTAAGAAAATACTCTCCTGCTACATTCTTATTTTAAAACATTTAAAAGTCGCACACTTTGAAGAAATGCCCAGATGATATCACAGCCAGGAGAAGAATCCACTTAACAAATACTACTTACCAAACTGACTTTTAAATAACTAAGTTTAAATGGGATGCCAAGTCAAAACACAATAACATATCATTATAAGAACTCATATAACAACAGTCAATAAATACTTGAACTAAACTCTGTACTTCTCTCTCTAGAATTTAGCTTGATCATCTAAAAATTTAGAGTTGGATTCAAATTCTAGAAACCCATGCCTCAGAGCTCTCTAAAATTACATGGCAGAATTTAAGCACAACTTCATTTTACCTTACTCTTTCAAAAAATAACTTTATACTTTTGCTTTCTGCTCAGATACGGAGAGTGAATATAAGAGCATCAACATCATATAACAATAAGGGAAAAAGACAGAAAAAATGTCAATCAATAACTCTCTCGAACCTCTCAAACCCCTCAGGCAGGTAAGGCCATCAATCACCTGAAATCTAGAAATGTACAGTGCCTACAAGGAGAGCCTGAACCCAAGCATTTGCTTCAAAACTGGCTGAAAGGCTTCAGTGAATTCCTAAAAGCCAAGTGCTAAAAACTAGGAATCAGTGAAATAAAATGGACTGGAATGGGTGAATTTAACTCAGATGACCATTATATTTACTACTGCGGGAAGGAACCCCTTAGAATAAATGGAGTAGCCATCATGGTCAACAAGAGTCCAAAATGCAGTACTGGATGCAATCTCAAAAAACAGAGAATGATCTCTGTTCATTTCCAAGGCAAACCATTCAATATCATAGTAATCCAAGCCTATGCCCCAACCAGTAATGCTGAAGAAGCTGAAGTTGAATGGGTCTATGAAAACCCACAAGACCTTTTAGAACTAACACCCAAAAATGATGTCCATTTCATTATAGGAGACTGGAAGGCAAAAGTAGGAAGTCAAGAAACAACTGGGGTAACAAGTAAATTTGGCCTTGGAGTACAGAATGACGTGAGGCAAAGGCTAATAGAGGTTTGCCAAGAGAACACACTGGTCACAGCAAACACCATCTTCCAAAACACAAGAGAAGACTCTACACATGGACATCACCAGATGGTCAAAACCGAAATCAGATTGATTATACTCTTTGCAGCCAAAGATGGAGAAGCTCTATACAGTCAGCAAAAACAAGACCAGGAGCTGACTGTGGCTCAGATCATGAACTCCTTATTGCCAAATTCAGACTTAAATTGAAGAAAGTAGCCAAAACCTCTAGACCTCTCAGGTATGACCTAAATCAAATTCCTTATGATTATAGAGTGCAAGTGAGAAATAGTTTTAAGTGACCAGATCTGATAGATAGAGTGCCTGATGAATGCTCTGGAGATGGCCAAATATTGGAGCTTTAGCTTCAGCATCAGTCCTTCCAATGAATATCCAGGGTTGATTTCCTTTAGGATTGACTGGTTTGATCTCCTTATTGTCCAAGAGACTCTCAAGAGTCTTCTCCATCACCATAATTTAGCAGTGGTGTTTATTCAAAGATTTGATGTTGGTTATGTGTGTGTTCATTCAATAAGTGCTTTTTGTATACCCCACTAATATAATCCAATGTAATACCTATTGGCAATAAATGGGTGATCAAACAATTGAAATTATCTTTAATTTACTCACATTCTAACTGTAGAGGCACACAAGCAATGAAGAAAATACAATAGAGTACATGAAGGTAGATAAACACAGATAGAGGATGGCAGTAGGGAGTGAGACCCTTAATCCAATTGAAGAGAAGAAGTTCTCAGAGAAAATTAAGCCAAATCTTGAGAAATGATCATACAGCTAAGTTAACTTGGGTTGTCTATTGACCATATTTCAGTCAGAATTGATCTGGCTAAAAAAAAGTCGAAACAGCTGGGGTAGCCACAAGTATTTAAATAAATGTCTTTTTGGTATACTTCTGGATGTGCATAATTCATACCAGTTAATTAGAGTAATTAAGTATATCCAGAGTAAACAGTTGTGGAAGAAGTGCAAATGATGGAAAGGAGCAGATCACAACAGTCTTGTTCAATAAAATCTTTTTAATAAGTGGTGCTGGGAAAACTGGTCAACCACTTGTAAAAGAATGAAATTAGATCACTTTCTAACACCATACACAAAAATAAACTCAAAATGGATTAAAGATCTAAACGTAAGACAAGAAACTATAAAACTCTTAGAGGAGAACATAGGCAAAACACTCTCTGACATAAATCACAGCAGGATCCTCCATGATCCACCTCCCAGAATACTGGAAATAAAAGCAACAATAAACAAATGGGATCTAATTAAAATTAAAAGCTTCTGCACAACAAAGGAAACTATAAGCAAGGTGAAAAGACAGCCTTCTGAATGGGAGAAAATAATAACAAATGAAGCAACTGACAAACAACTAATCTCAAAAATATACAAGCAGCTTATGCAGCTCAACTCCAGAAAAATAAATGACCCAATCAAAAAATGGGCCAAAGAACTAAATAGACATTTCTCCAAAGAAGACATACGAATGGCTAACAAACACATGAAAAGATGCTCAACATCACTCATTATCAGAGAAATGCAAATCAAAACCACAATGAGGTACCATTTCACACCAGTCAGAATGGCTGCGATCCAAAAGTCAACAAGCAATAAATGCTGGAGAGGGTGTGGAGAAAAGGGAACCCTCTTACACTGTTGGTGGGAATGCAAATTAGTACAGCCACTATGGAGAACAGTGTGGAGATTCCTTAAAAAATTGCAAATAGAACTGCCTTATGATCCAGCGATCCCACTGCTGGGCATACACACCAAGGAAACCAGAATTGAAAGAGACACGTGTACCCCAATGTTCATTGCGGCACTGTTTATAATAGCCAGGACATGGAAGCAACCTAGATGTCCATCAGCAGATGAATGGATAAGAAAGCTGTGGTACATATACACAATGGAGTATTACTCAGCTATTAAAAAGAATACATTTGAATCAGTTCTAATGAGGTGGATGACGCTGGAGCCGATTATACAGAGTGAAGTAAGCCAGAAAGAAAAACACCAATACAGTATACTTACACATATATATGGAATTTAGAATGATGGTAATGATAAACCTGTACGCAAGACAGCAAAAGAGACACAGATGTATAGAACGGCCTTTTGGACTCTGTGGGAGAGGGAGAGGGTGGGATGGGTTGGCAGAGTGGCAGTGTAACATGTGTGATATCATAAGTGAAACGAATCGCCAGTCCAGGTTTGATGCAGGATGCAGGATGCTTGGGACTGATGCACGGGGATAATCCAGAGAGAGGGTGTGGGGCGGGAGCGGGGAGGTGGGGGTCGGGATTGGGAGTTCATGTACACTCGTGGCTGATTCATGTCGATGTGTAGCAAAATGAATACAGTATTGTAAAGCAAAACAAACTAAAAAATAAAAATTAATTATTAAAAAAAAAAGAAAGATGTGCACCCCAGTGTTCATTGCAGCCCTATTCACAGTAGCTATGACATGGGAGCAACCTGGATGTCCATCGACAGATGGCTGGATAAAAAAAAAAAAATAAAAAATAAAATTAGAAATTTAAATTTATCCTGTAAACAAATGGCAACCCACTCCAGTTTTCTTGCCTGGAGAATCCCAGGGATGGGGGAGCCTGGTGGGCTGCTGTCTATGGGGTCGCACAGAGTTGGACATGACTGAAGCGTCTTAGCAACAGCAGCAGCAAACCAAGAACTTCAGAACGATTTTTAAAAAGCAAAGGAAGAAAAATCAGGTTTGCATATTTGAAAGCCCCTTCTGCCATTCTGATCAAATTATGAAGGATAATTAAAGGTGCAGTGATGCAATTGATGTCTGATAAAATATTATGGTTATCTGAGCAATTACAATGATATAGATGGAAATGGATATGAAAGATATTAAGAAGACAATAAACAGGACTTGCAGAGTAAATATGAGTTGATTGTGAGTAAATAAATGCATGCAAAACTGACATTTGATCTGTAGAAATATTTCCATGCCAAACGTTTTAATAAAATGCACCTTCCCCATAAACATATGGGATTTGGAGAGAAAATTAAAGTGAACTTGACTCTCTTAAAATACAGAAACACTGCTCCGTCCTCAGAGGTATGGGGGTGGCCAGAACTGTGGATTTTGACAGACATCCAGTCTTGTTTAGTGTCTTCTTAGTATTTTCTTAATCGGAAAATAGCCTAGTATTTTAAAAATACTACATTTAGATCAATAGGGGAAAGATATATGGGTTTCCTCTTAATATTTTAAATGCTCTGATGTTAAAGTGGTTAATCTGGAATCAACAATATCTGATGAGCATTCAACAATATTAACTGGCCAATTAATATCAGGCAGCTAGGATGTTCTCCTGAGGAGACTGGTGGAAGGACTCTGTTCATAGAGCTAATATTGTAGCATCAGTGGAGGACACAGCTCATCATGCTGGGTCAGATCTTCCAGGAGTGCTTGGTGAGGCAGAGGGAAGAGCAGTTAACCAGGGACCCTTCATGGTATGGATGAGACTCAAATCTGCTTTAAAAAAACTGGGGTTTTTGCTTTCCACAATGGCACAAAAAGACAACTGGAGGAAACACATTCGTGAAGTAAAAATCTAGATTCATTTAAAGGGATTAATAATATCTACTTTTCTGATTAATTGTAAGGAGAAGGAAGAAGGGGAAGAGAAGAAAGAGAAGGAGAAAGGAGAAAAAGGGAGGAAGAAAAAGCAAGAAACTAATTATTTTTTAAAAAATTTCCTGTTGGTGTACCAATACAATATTGTAAAGTAATTAACCTCCAATTAAAATAAATAAATTTATGTTTTAAAAAATTTCTTGTAATACTTCCATCCAGAGATTAGCTTTATTAACAGTTTTCTGAATATATTCAAGTCTGTTAAAGTGCATATTGTACAATGATTGTAGTTGTTTTTGCTTTAACTTTATATTATTTTTCATTAAGTAATTATGGGACTAACAAACAGGTCCGAGAATTAGGTGAGAATACTAAACTTAGCCATGTTTATACTTGTCTATCCAGCTTTTTACATTTAGTATTTTAGTGTAATTATACTTATTGTTTTAGAACAATAACAAACATGATGGCAAATAACATAATTCTGCTATGATAAAATAAAAGCATTAATTTTTTTTGTATCTCTATCTGTATATTTCCTTAATATATATTTATACCTGGTGACTCAGTAGTAAAGAATCCACCTGCCAAGCAGGAGACATGGGTTCAATCCCTGTGTCAGGAAGATCCCCTGGAGAAGGAAATGGCAGCCCATTCCAGTTTTCTTGCCTGGGAAATCCCATGGACAGAGGTGCCTGAGGGGCTTCAGTCCATGTGGTTGCAAAAGAGTAGGACACGTTTTAGTGACTAGACGACAACAAAATATAGACAATTTAATATTCTTCTTTTCTTACTTACAATGTAACTTTATCCCAAGCTTTTTGAATATTTATTTGAAAACTTATTCTAAATGACTGCGTGTTATTTTATCACATGAGTCATATTTTTAAAAATATTGTTAAACATTCTGGTTACACATAACTACATGCATTTGTGTATATGTTGTTCAGTCACTCAGCCATGTCTGACTCTTTGTGACCCTACGAACTGCCGCATGCCAGGCTTCCCTGTTCTTTACAATCTCCTGGAGTTTGCTCAAACTCATGTCCAGTCATGGAATTAGCTCAAAATCATGTCAGTGATGCCATCCAGTCATCTCATCCTTTGTCAGTCTTCCTGTTGTCAGTCTTTCCCAGAATCAGGGTTTTTCTTTTTTTTTCCAATGAGCAGCTCTTTGCATCAGGTGGCCAAAGTATTGGAGCTTTAGCAACAGCATCAGTTCTTCCAATGAATATTTAGAGTTAATTTCCTTTAGAACTGACTGGTTTGATTCCTTGCAGTCCAAGGGACTCTCAACAGTCTTCTCTAGCAGCACTTTGAAAGCATCAGTTCTTCAGCACTCTGTCTTCTTTATGGTCCAACTCTCACATCCATACACGACGACTGGAAAAACTATAGCTTTGACTATATGGATCTTTGGTGGCAAAGTGATGTCTTCTCTTTTTAATATGCTGTCTATATTTGTCATAGCTTTCCTTCCAAGGAGCAAGCATCTTTTACTTTTGTGGCTGCAGTCACTGTCTGCAGTGATTTTGGAGCCCAAGAATATGAAATCTACCACTGTTTCCATTTTTTCCCCATCTTTTTTCATGAATTGATGGGACCAGATGCCATGGTCTTAGTTGTTGGAATGTTGAGTTATAAGCCAGCTTTTTCACTCCCCTCTTTCTCCCTCACTAAGAGGCTCTTTAGTTCCTCTTCACTTTTGTGTACATGTGTATGTGTATTTCCTTACTACACCCTGGCAGTATGGTAATAAGGAATAGGTTTTATTTTACTGGTTCATACTTTGCCTGCTAGTACAGAGTCCAACTTTCCCTTTGCTCCACCATCATATCTGTAGCCTCCTGGTTATCAATTTCAGGTGTGCTTATCGCTGAGGCTGGGCTTCCCTGATAGCTCAGTTGGTAAAAAATAAATAAATAAATACTATTACCAAAAAAAGAGAGAGAAAGAGAGAGAATCTACCTGCAGTGGAGGAGACCCCATTTTGATTCCTGGGTTGGGAATATCTGCTGGAGAAGGGACAGGCTACCCACTTCAGTATTCTTGGGCTTCCCTTGTGGCTCAGCTGGTAAAGAATCTGCCTGCAATGTGAGAGACCTGGGTTCAATCCTGGGTTGGGAAGAGCCCCTGGAGAAGGGAGAGGCTACCCACTCCAGTATTCTGGCCTAGAGAATTCCATGGACTGTCTAGTCCATGAGGTTGCAAAGAGTCGGACATGACTGAGCAACTTTCACTTATCGCGGAGGCTAGCCTGCTGTCACATGGTGTATTTTCGTTCCTCGTTTCCTGCCTGCCTGGACTCCAGCGGTCCTGCTCTGTCCCCTAAGCTAGGCTAGTTTGTGGTTTCTCACCCTCCAGTACTGACAGGTGAACTCTTTCCCCTCTGGTGCCGTATGAATGCTGGGCACCACTTCATATTATGTCTATTTCTTCTGACTATGAGCTCACTTCCACAATGTGCCACCTCTCCTGGAGGGGAAGTGTCATCGCTGTCTCAAGCCTTCTGCCCTGCTGGTCTTATCCTGGGGGTTTCTACCACTATCATGAGGTCAGGGTGACAAAACAGCTTTGAGCATTCTGAAGCAAAAAAAATAAAAAATAAAAAGCAATCCTGAACAAGCAAACAAAAAGTAAGAGAGGAAGCTTTCCTTTCAGAAGCAAAAGCTTTTATGAAAGTATTTATACATTTTCAGATCCATAAAGAAGTATAATGTGTGCCCTAATCATTCATAGCAGTTTTTATAAACTAGCTTTTTCAGCTTTTATCTATTGCCTTCTCATGAAATTTAGATTTACTTACGATAGGAACTGGGCTAGAAAAACATTCATGCTTCTGTATAGGTTGTCATGGTACCTGCTATTGGCCCCTTTCTCTACTCTCATTATTTACTTAGCATGCTTTTCTAATACATCAGCAAAGGAAAAGAAGCTATGCTCGTAAGAATCTGATTTCTGAATCCATGTGGGTCAAACATAAAAGTCAGAAAAGGGTGTAGTCCCAATACAGTATACTTACACATATATATGGAATTTAGAATGATGGTAATGATAAACCTGTATGCAAGACAGCAAAAGAGACACAGATGTATAGAACGGCCTTTTGGACTATGTGGGAGAGGGAGAGGGTGGGATGGATTGGCAGAGTGGCAGTGTAACATGTATGATATCATAAGTGAAACGAATCGCCAGGCCAGGTTTGAGGCAGGATGCAGGATGCTTGGGACTGATGCACGGGGATAATCCAGAGAGAGGGTGTGGGGCGGGAGCGGGGAGGTGGGGGTCGGGATTGGGAGTTCATGTACACTTGTGGCTGATTCATGTCGATGTGTAGCAAAACGAATACAGTATTGTAAAGCAAAACAAACTAAAAATAAAAATTAATTAAAGAAAAAAAAGAAAAGGGTGTAGTCAACAAGAACAGAAGTTAATCAATAAACATATGAAAAGATGTTTGACACTTGCATATAAAAGTAAATGTAATACATTAAAACAATTATAGATTCTCATTTTTTATGTATCATGTTGCCAAAATTACAAGGTTGATAATATCTTGAGGTGATGAGGACCAACTTATGCAGAAGCACGTACTGATGCTGAGAGAATAGATGTGGACTTCATTAGTATCAACCTAGCAATACACATATAAATTATAACTGCTAGTACCTTTTGTTCCAGAAATTATACAACTAAAATTTACCTCTTAGATAGCCTCAATCAATTGTGCCAAGATATACATATACATATATGAATATTAATTTAAAGTTGTGACATATAAAAATAATCAATAGCCAAAAGCAAAGAAATAAAAAGACATCAAAAAGATCTGGATACAACCAGAACTTCAATCAATGGAGAAATGCAAAACATGTTATTGAAAATAATAAGGTATATACTGAAAAGGAAAGATTTCTAATATACATTAGAGGGGGAAAGCAATATAAAGAACATAATACACATGGAATTCTGGTCTATGGAAATAAAAATGAACTTATCCATGTGGTATTAAATTTTTTTCTAGAAGATAAAAGTTAATACTAATGGTCATTACCTTTGAGAAGATCAATCAGTTGAAGAAGAGCAGCTTAGATTGATGCTGAGATAGATAAACTCTCATGCTAAAAGCCAGTTCAAAACCCCATGTACCTACTATATATCTACCTGTGATATGTTTGCAGTGGCTGCCATTAGATTGTTCTCAGCAATTACCCCAGACTCTGCCTTTCTCTCTGATGCACAACATCACTCTCAGGTTTCTACTCCCTTTCTCCTCGTGGCTTTTGAAATTGTGGTGTGATAAGGACTTGCTATCCCTTGCAACTAATTTTCAGCTTTGGGAAGATGCTCCTCTCTGATATGATCTCTCAAAACTTGTTCTCTGGCATCAGGTTTAGTTAGCCCTTATAATGTCCTCCTTTGCTTCATGAGCAAAAGGGATCAGATAAACATATTGCAATTACAGTTATGTTGAAGATATTCCCAACATACCTGATATTGAAGTACAAAGAGCTATTAGGTGGTAAAATATAAAGGCCAATATTCTCATCACTAATATCCAGAAATACATACTGACAATGTGATCTAAGGGAACCAACAACGAAAGGAAGCCCATTCTAGTTCACTTGTAAATTTTGCTTTACAAGTAAGCTTAAACAATCTTTATTATTGTTAAGTAATGAGTTATTGCTTCCCTGGTGGCTCAGATGGTAAAGTGTCTGCCTGCAATGTGGGAGACCCGGGTTCGATCCCTGGGTTGGGAAGATCACCTGGAGAAGGAAATGACAACTCACTCCAGTACCCTTGCCTGGAAAATCCCATGGACAGAGGAGCCTGGTAGGCTATAGTCCATGGGGCCTCAAAGAGTCTGACACAACTGAGCACCTTCACTTTCCTTTCCTTTTTGTTTTTTCAGTGAGTTATTGCTTAGGATGGGAAGGACTCTGCCAAGAAAGATTCAAATCAAACATATGATTCCCCCCACTATTTAATTCTCTTGTTTCTGTACTAGTTTCAAACTCAGGCATTTCATGAAACTCTGGACAAATGCCGAGAATAAAATTCAATATGTTGTGCCTGACTTGAAAAACTAAATTACAGAAAAAGTTCTTCTCAGAACTTAAGTTCCTTAAGTGTGAGTGATGCAAAACCATACTAAAATAAAGTCTCGATGTATTATTATTGAAATGACTAATTTTATCATTTAGATAGGAATTTTCATTTTTTATTAATTTAAGGGACAATTCTGGCTTTATATATGTGTTCATATATAAATAAATGTGAAAAAAAAAAAAAGACCGGGAGCTGACTGTGGCTCAGATCATGAACTCCTTATTGCCAAATTCAGACTTAAATTGAAGAAAGTGGGGAAAACCACTAGACCATTCAGGTATGACCTAAATCAAATGTCTCATGACTATGCAGTGGAAGTGAGAAATAGATTTAAGGGACTAGATCTGATAGACAGAGTGCCTGATGAACTATGGACGGATGTTCGTGACAATGTACAGGAGACAGGAATCAAGAACATCCTCATTAAAAAGAAATTCAAAAAAGCAAAATGGCTGTCTGAGGAGGCCTTACACATAGCTGTGAACAGAAGGGCAGCAAAAAGCAAAGGAGAAAAAGAAAGATAAAAGCATCTGAATGCAGAGTTCCAAAGAATAGCAAGAAGAGATAAAAAAGCCTTCCTCAGTGATCAATGCAAAGAAATAGAGGAAAACAACAGAATGGAAAAGATCTCTTCAAGAAAAATGGAGATATCAAGGGCACATTTCATGCAAAAATGGGCTCAATAAAGGAGAGAATGGTATGAATCTAACAGAAGCAGAAGATAGTAAGAAGAGGTGGCAAGAATACACAGAAGAACTGTACAAAAAAGATCTTCACGACCCAGATAATCATGATGGTGTGATCACTCACCTAGAGCAGACATCCTGGAATGTGAAGTCAAGTGGGCCTTAGAAAGCATCACTACGAACAAAGCTAGTGGAAGTGATGGAATTCCCGTTGAGCTGTTTCAAATCCTGAAAGATGATGCTGTGAAAGTGCTGCACTCAATATGCCAGCAAATTTGGAAAACTCAGCAGTGGCCACAGGACTGGAAAAGGTCAGTTTTCATTCCAATCCCAAAGAAAGGCAATGCCAAATAACTCACAATTGCACTCATCTCACACTCTAGTAAAGTAATGCTCAAAATTCTCCAAGCCAGGCTTCTGCAATACATGAACCGTGAACTTCCTGATGTTCAAGCTGGTTTTAGAAAAGGCAGAGGAACCAGAGATCAAATTGCCAACATATGCAGGATCATGGAAAAAGCAAGAGAGTTCCAGAAAAACATCTATTTCTCCTTTATTGACTATGCCAAAGCCTTTGACTATGTGGATCACATAAATTGTGGAAAATTCTGAAAGAGATAGGAATACCAGACCACGTGACTTGCCTCTTGAGAAACCTGTATGCAAGTCAGGAAGAACTGTTAGAACTGGACATGGAACAATGGACTGGTTCCAAATAGGAAAAGGAGTATGTCAAGCTGTGTATTGTCACCCTGCTTATGTTAAATATGCAGAGTACATCATGAGAAATGCTGGGCTGGAGGAAGCACAAGCTGGAATAGATTGCCAGGAGAAATATCAATAACCTCAGATAAGCAGATGACACCACCCTTATGGAAGAAAGTGAAGAGGAACTAAAAAGCCTCTTGTTGAAAGTGAAAGAGGAGAGTGAAAAAGTTGGCTTAAAGTTCAACATTCAGAAAACTAAGATCATGGCAACTGGTCCCATCACTTTATGGGAAACAGATGGGGAAACGGTGGAAAGAGTGGCTGGCTTTATTTTTCTGGGCTCCAAAATCACTGCAGATGTTCATTGCAGCCATGAAATTAAAAGACACTTACTCCTTGGAAGGAAAGTTATGACCAGCCTAGACAGCATATTGAAAAGCAGAGCATTACTTTGTCAATAAAGGTCCATCTAGTCAAGGCTATGGTTTTTCCAGTGGTCATGTATGGATGTGAGAGCTGGACTATAAAGAAAGCTGAGCATCAAAGAATTGATGCTTTGAAATGTCGTGTTGGAGAAGACTCTTGGGAGTCCCTTGGACTGCAAAGATATCTAACCAGTCCATCCTAAAGGAGATCAGTTCTGGGTGTTCATTGGAAGGAACTGATGTTGAAACTGAAACTCCAATTCTTTGGCCACCTGATGCGAAGAGTGGGCTCATTTGAAAAGACTCCAGTGCTGGGAAAGATTGAGGGCAGGAGGAGAAGGGGACAACAGAAGATAAGATGGTTTGATGGCATCACTGACCCAACGGACATGGATTTGGGTGGACTCCAGGAGTTGATATTGGACAGGGAGGCTGGTTTGCTGGAGTTCATGGGGTCGCAATGAGTCAGACATGACTGAGTGACTGAACTGAAGTGAAAGTAGGAATGGTGGCCTCTTCTATATCTTCTTATGGAGTAAAATTTAAGACTCTTATAAAGCCATTAAAAAGTATATTCTTTTTCTTAAAAACTGAAAGTGAATCCTTATCATATTCAGATATTTTATACCTCTTGACAGTGCTCCACCATTCTTGACAGTTTCATTGTTTTCCTTTTCCGGTATTTTCCTCTTTGAGTTTCAGGTTGGAAAATCTCTGTTGACCTAACTTCAAATTCACTGATTCTTTCCTCATCTATGTTGAGTCTAATGATGGGTCTATAGGAGGCATTCTTCATTTCTGGTACTTTTTTATTTTTTTCTTGTAATTTCCTTTTCTTTGTTGGCATTACCCATTTTCATCTTCATATGTGACTTCAAATACTTTTACATAGTAGACAAACTTTTACAAACATTTGTCCCTTTTTGCTCCACATTACACATTATAGGCACATCAAATTACTTCATGTTTCAATAATGTTATAAAAACATATTTCAATGTTTTAATTCCATGTTTAGTGAAATTCTTTCCTTTCAATACCATCTCAAATATTACTATGTGAAGCCTTCCTAATGTGACTCCACCTCTCTTGGCACAATTAATTGTAGCCCCTTCCTGTGTTTTGTCAGAATATTTTTCTATGTAACTTTATATACGTATTATACATGTTGCTAGTATATTACATTATATTCAGTTCAGTTAAGTTCAGTCACTCAGTCGTGTCTGACTCTTTGCAACCCCATGAATTGCAGCATTATATTATACCTATTATATTATTATTGCATCTATTGCTGGATATCTATGTACTTTATAAGACTATAACATTCTCAACAACAAGGAAGGCTTTTTAACCTATAATTCCTGACACGTAGTAAGTATTCAGTATTCAACTACTTATATTCTGTCTTATTCTTAAAATCACAGGAGAAGTTTGAAACAAAGCATAAGCAAAAAAGGGGACAAATTATTCATGGAAATATAGAATCCAAATAAGTGGAAATGCATGTAAAATGTTAAACCCTTTCCGATAATCCAAATATTCAGACTCTTTAAAGATACAACTGAGTTTTAATATGTCTCTGAGTTTTCTATAAGGTAAATAAGTAAAATGAGATATGTGATATATTAGGAAGCAAATTGCTACAACAATGAGAGGTAACCACCCACAACTTCTCAGAGGTCCACACCATTTATTTATCATGCATCTCCAGGTCAACTTGAATAATTCTGTAGATCTCAGCTAGGCTGAGATCTGTGGGTTAGCTGGGTATTGGCTGATCTAGGTGGTAGTGATAAATATTCTGTTTCAAGCTGCAGGTATGAGAGTCTGTTCTGGTGTCTCTGAAATTTCTTGGATCAATGGGCTGGCCAGATCATGTTCTCATGGAGACATGGGGATCAAAATGGCAGGACCAATATTGCAGGTACCTTCCAAGCCTTTGACTCTGTCATGTTCACTAATATTCTGTTTCCCAAACTAAGTCAGATCCAATGTCAAGCGGCATGAAAAGTACCCTGTTTCCAAGGAGGCACTGAAGATTTATGGATCATAATCTAATCATACACAAAACTACTGAATATATTTTCAAAGAATATTGTTTCATAAGGGGAAGCAAAACTTGACATACTAGTCTAGTACACCAATAAATATTTCTCAAATGCTATTTTATGTAGAAAGTCCTTAGTGATACATTGGCCATATCACTGATAATATTTTCTAAGCCTATCTGGTTTTAAATTTGCATCACTATTTCCTTAGCTTCATTTAATACAAATAGGTGCTTATGTTATGGTTATTGTTTCACATGCATTATTTAATAATACCATGTCAGGAAGGGAAGGCAATATCTTTATTTCTATTTTATAGATGAGGGATATTAAAGGATATTAAGTAATATTTCCAGTACAAAAGATTTAATAAGTGACATAATTTAGATATCACAAAGCCCTAGTTCATTCTATTATGTCATGTCATTTTTTCAAGGACTGGAACTGCTTTAATTCTGAAATTGATGGAACAAACAGGAACTACATTCATACAAAATGCTAATATTTGTGTGTGTGCTTAGTTGATCAGTCATGTCTGGCTCTTTGCAACTTCCTGGACTATGATCATCAGACTCCTCTATCCATGGAATTTTCCAAACCCACCCAATAGAGTGGGTTGCTGTATCCTACTCTAGGGGATCTTTGTGACTCAGGGATCAAACCCACATCTCCTGGATATCCTGATTCTCCTGCATTGGCAGGCATATTCTTACCACTGAGCCACTTGAGAAGCCCAAATATTTGTGTGCTGCATTAAAAGAGCTCACCACTGCCTACTATTTTTTCTAGCCTCACCAGAATTCATAATGGTATTTACATTCATTTATTTTTACATATGAATGTCCATTTGTTCCAGCATAAGTTGCTGAAAAGACTATCCTTTTTCCATTGAATTATCTTTTATCCTTTGTCAAAAAATTCAATTGGCTATGTTTGTGTGAGTCTAGTTCTGGCTCTCTGTTCTGTTCTAATGATCTGTCTATTCTTTTACCAAAATCATATTATTTTGATTTTTGTAGCTTTGTAGGAAGTCTTGAAGCATGTAATGTCAGTCTTTCCACTTTGTTCTTCAGAATCACTTTCTAGTGGTCTTTCACATACAGATCCTCAGCATGTTTTATTAGATTTGCTCTAAATACTTCCTTTTCATGCCAGTATAAATGGCAGTATATAATAGATACAATTTTTCAGAGCATTTCGAGGTTCTCAGCAAAATCAAGTGGAGGATATAGAGATTTCCCATATACCTCCTGCCCTCAAATATATACCCCCTCCCTCAGTATCAACATGTCCCACCAGAGTACAAGTGTTACACTGAAGAAGCTACATTGTCACATCATTATCACCCAGAGTCCATAGTTTATACTGGGATTCACTCTTGGTATGGTACATCTGTAGGTTTAGACACATATATAATATGTATACCCCATTATGGTTTCCCAGGTGGCTCAGTGTTAAAGAGTTGGCGTGGCAAGCAGGCAACATGGGTTCAATCTCTGGATCAGGAAGGTCCCCTGGAGAAGAAAATGGCAATACACTGCAGTATTCTGGCCTGGGAAATCCCATGGACAGAGGAGCCTGGCGGGTTACAGTACTTGGGGTTGCAAAGAGTCAGACACAATTTAGCAACTAAAAAGCAGCAACAGCAGCATACCCCCTTATACTGTTTATATCATATAGAGTAGTTCCACTGCCCTAGAAATTCTCTGTGCTCGGCCTATTTGTCTCCTAGCAACCACTGGTCTTTTATTGTCTCCAGTTTTGCCTTTTCCATAATGTCATATAGTAGGAATCATACTGTATGTAGCCTTTCCAGTTTGGCTTCTTTCACTTAGTAACATGCATTTACGTTTCCTCCACGTCTTTTCATAGTTCATTTCCTTTTAGTGCTGAATAATATTTTATTGTCTGAATGTACCACAGTTTATTTACCTACTGAAGGACATCTGGTTGCTTCCAAGTTTTAGCAATTATGAATAAGCTTATATAAACATCTATATGCAGGAGGTTTTTTTTTTTTTTTTTTAGATATAGGTGTTCAACTTCTCTTAAATATCAGAGACATGATTGTAGGATCAAATGTAAAAGTAATGCTCAATTTTGTAAGAAACTGCCGATCTGTCTTATAAAGTGACTATTTTTCATTTCCACTAACAATGAATAAGAGCTCCTATTGCTCTACATCTTCTCTAGCATTCGGTATAACCAGTGTTCTGGATTTTGGCCATTGTGTTGTGCTTTTAATTTCAAATTCCAGTTTTCCATGATTGGCATAAAGGAAAGCAATGGACTTCTGTGTACTAACTTTGTATTTTTAACCTGCATAAATGCTGATAGGATTTTTGTTGTTACTGATTCTTCGAGATTTTCTACATAGAGATGCCATTTGCCAAAATCAACACCAGCTCCAGAATAACCAGTTTTATTCTTAAAACCCAAATCATACACTTTGAATTTCCTTTTTTTAAAATTCTGCTAGGACTTTCTGTTACAGTTTCAAAAAGGAGAAGTGAAAGAAGCATTACTATGTCTTCACATGGTCCTTCCTCTGTGCAGACAAACCCCTGATATCTCTTTTGTGTGTCCCAGTTTTCCCTTCTTATAAGGACACAAGTCAGATTGAAGTAGGGCCAATCACTCTGACTTCATTTAACCATTATTACCATTTTAATCATCCTGTTTTCAAATATAGTCACATTATGAGATACTGAGGGGTTAGGGCCTCAACATATCAATTTTGAGGGACATAATTCAGCCCATAAAAAAACTGTATAAACAGAGCAGCCTCAAGTAAACCAAGTTTCTACTAAGAAGGACATAGCTGCTATTGCCTTTCTTCTTCTCCTTTTTTTTTTTTTTTTATTGAATGCAGATGTGACAGATGAATGCACAGACTGAATGCCGAGCAGCCATCATGTGATCCTGAAATAAAAACTAAGTAAAGTATATGTCAAAATGTACATTGTGGACTCTAAAAGTAATACTAGTAGCCAAGTAGCTCCAGACTCCTTATTATGTAAAAATTAAAAACCTGATTAAAACCCTGACTAATTTAAGGCTTTTAAACCAAATGTTTTATTATCCCTGCCAGATATAATTATACCTAAATATACTTTCTATGTTAGAGATTTCATAAATTTTGATGATGAAGTTATGATTATTAGCACAAATTAAGATAATGTGTCAGTTTCAATCAGGGTCCTAGCAGGAAAACTGAATTCATCCTAAGTATTCTCGATGAAGAAACTTTAATGAAAAAGTTATATATACTGGATAAGACTAAGAAAAGGAGCAGTGAAGAAATACACAGCAGTCTCTGACTTCTTGCCTTCAGAATGCCTGCCTCTGCTGCTAGTGTCCAAACTCAACAGGATGACCTTTGGCAGGGGAGTCTGTTAGATAGAGTTCATATTTGTCAGCATCCGAAGGAAAGTGAGGTGAGAGTAAGACAGAAAACAAATCTTGGAGAGGTATAAGGGAAATGAAAAATCATCATCACAGATTTTTAGAAAACTTTAGCCTGACTTTATTTTTCATTTCAGTTACTGTTTGACATAATACCATCAGTAGCTCTTCTCTAATATCAGATAACCACACTTTAACTAGAATGCACAAGCCTATGAATTAAATTCAAACACTCTCTGGAAAAAGAGATTTGACTAAAAGTATATGAGTGAAATGTCTGTGATAATGCAAATTGAGAAACAGAAGCTTATAATCAGTTGTAATTCATCAGAAAAAATTTAAAAAATAATCCATATCTGTAGCCCAAGTATACCTTTCTTTTAATCCAATGAAGATGAAAAAGTGCTACTTAAAAGCAATTGGAAGATTTGGGAAGAAGTCTTAGTTTCTTTATCTATAAAATGAAGCAATCCCATAAATTATATTATGGGTGCCTAAGAAAGCTGAGCACCGAAGAATTGGTGCTTTTGAGCTATGGTACTGGAGAAGACTCTTGCGAGTCCCTTGGACTTCAAGGAGATCCAACAAGCCCATCCTAAAGGAGACCAGTCCTGGGTGTTCACTGGAAGGACTGATGCTAAAGCTGAAATTCCAATACACTGGCCACCTCATGCGAAGAGTTGACTCATTGGAAAAGACCTGATGCTGGGAGGGACTGGGGGCAGGAGAAGGGGAGGACAGAGGATGAGATGTCTGGATGGCATCACCGACTCAATGGATGGTGATTATTTCAGGCAAATAGATGGGGAAACAGTGGAAACAGTGTCAGACTTTATTTTGGGGGGCTCCAAAATCACTGCAGATGGTGACTGGAGCCATGAAATTAAAAGAAGCTTACTCCTTGGAAGGAAAGTTATGACCAACCTAGACTGTTGGAGAAGACTCTTGCAAGTCCCTTGGACTGCAAGGAGATCCAACCAGTCCATTCTAAAGGAGATCAGCCCTGGGTGTTCTTCGGAAGGAACAATGCTAAAGTACTCCAGTACTTTGGCCACCTGATGCAAAGAGTCGACTCAGTTGAAAAGACCCTCATGCTGGGAAAGATTGAAGGCAGGAGGAAAAGGGGATGGCAGAGGATGAGATGGTTGGATGGCATCATCAACTCAATGGACATGAGTTTGAGTGAACTCCGGGAGTTGCCGATGGACAGGGAGGCCTGGCATACTGTAATTCATGGGATTGCAAAGAGTCGGACACAACTGAGCAACTGAACTGAACTGAACTGAAGAATAAGACACAGTATCAGTTATCAAATACATAGACTAAAGTTTGATAAGTGTTTTTTCATAATTCACATGGTTAATTAAGTTATAGGAAAGCCTATATGTTAATGCTAACCCAAATTTATTAAATACCTCTGATGTATGAGTTAATCTTTTCTTCCTTCTTTCATTTCTTCTTGCCTACCTGCCTGTTCTCCTGCCTTCCTCCCTTCTTTGCTGCTTTTAACAAACATTTCTTGTTTGTCTGTTTTTGTTCTTTTTTTTTTTTTTTTTGTAGTTATTGAGAATACAAAAAGCTATGGTATTACTAGAAGAAGTAGATAACGTAATCTGGGGTCAGGATACAGAACTCATTCTGAAGTTTGAAGATCATACAGAAGCTGGCTGTGGGAAGAAGTAGGAGAGGTATACAGACCATGTACAAAGCTACTGAAGGCAGAGCACATAGTGAATTTTCTACTGCAGTTTCTAAACATGCCAGGAGAATATAGGGTGAAGAGTGGCAGCAATCAAGGGTGAAAGAATGTTGGTTTCAGAGGGATACATATGACTTGCTGAAGAGTGTGATTTTAAACATATTCGAGTTGCTCACTGAAACTAAGAAAAACTTGAAAGTGAGATTTGGTGCTGTTAATAATTACCTTGGGGTAAAAGTTATAAACTGAAAATGGGCAAACCTGGATTTATGGATTTTAGAGATACATTCAAGGGTTTTAAGGAGAGATGTGGTATGATAAAAATTTCCCTTGAGGTAAAACAAGTTTGGATGCTCTTTAAAAAGTTAATGAGACAGATTCTGAGACCTTGGGCCAAACTGGCAGTAGAGGGGTTGAATAGGAGTTATTTGAAAAATATAAAACAGTAGTATTAACAGGAATAGACATGAAAGATTAAGGAGTATAAATATTTCCTGTGTCACGTCAGCAAGATAGCTGTCTCATATTCCTCATCGATAGTAATAACTGTTTTATATCCATATCTGCTACAAATAGATTTTTAAATAAGTCAGATATTTTTCTTGCTTCTAATTCCTACAGGATTTCCAATTGCATTTAGAGTAAAATCCAAACTCTGTATGGCTCAAAGTCCCTGTGGGATCTGATGATTTCCTGTCTCAGCTAAGCTCAGTATCTGCTCCACTGAGGCAGGAAAGTTGTCTGTTTATTGTTTATTACCTGTGCTTAGTGCATGGCACATGGTAGGCGATTAATGAATAGTTATTGAACATATAGACTGACACATGGATTCTCCACACAGAGTCCTCTTTGGCTTGGTTTTGATTGGAAGAACATTAAAATTTATATAATAGGTTTTATAGCTAGATGAGACCAAGAGAAGTCATTAAATCAGTCGTCTTCCTTCAGACAGGTAATTTAGTAATTAGTCTTGGTTAATGAAAGGAAAGTGAAATTCCGTTTATTTGTCTAAAGTCATGTATCTTTATCTTTCATTTGGATCATGGAACTCTGTTTATTTTGCTTGATTTTCTATATTTATTTCTGTATAATGGACTTCTGAGGTGGCTCAGATGGTAAAGAATCCCCTTGTAATGTGAGAGACCTGGGTTCAAGCCCTGGGTTGGGAAGAGCTGCAAGCAAAAGCCATGCTGACCACTAGAACCAGGTCACCTAGAAGTGTGCCCTGGGTGGCAGTCCTAAACGTTGAAGATTCAGACAAATGTATAAGCTGCTTTCTGGGAGATAATGGTAAGCTGGAACAAGGCAGAGGGAAAGTGTCAATATATTTAAATATTCATTTGTGATACAAAAGTGAGACTTCCAAGAATACACATGGTTACTTCATTTAAATGAATTTTCATTTTTCCTCACACTAAATATGATTTAAGGATCATATTTACTGCATTCTCTAGCTTGTCTTTTAGGGGCCGTACTCATAGGACAATTAAATAAAAAGAAAGTAAGGAAAATAAAAGTTGAATAATTCATGAACCAATTTCTTTTTTTTCCACTTGTTCAAGCTGTTCAGGGACCAGACTGGGTGCTGAGGATATCACAGATACTGTTCTTGACCTGAAGGATTGAGAGTCTAATAGGGGATAGAGTCATAAACTGTAGTGCTTCAAGACTTTTCTATGTGTTGTGATAAGAAGCAGTAAGGGTTATGGAGTGGCAGTAACGCTTGTGAATGTTTTGGGTTCAGACTGCCAGAATTCATATCTGAGCACTATCACTTACTACCCATGTGATGTTGAGCACAATTCTTAATCTCCCTGAATTTCAGTTTTCTCATCTGAAAAATGAAAATAATAATAAACCCACCTTCCTAGGGTTATTGTAACTACTAATTTATTAATATGTTTGAAGTTCCTGGCAATAATAAGATATATTCTCAATAGCTATTTTGTTTGCTGACATCTAGAGAGTTTTCCTACAAGAATTTGTCTCTGTCTGAGATGATTCAAGGAAGGGTGATTGAGAATATTTCCATGTTTGTGAGAACATTTGGAACAGATAGAACATCATGAAAGAAAAGTCACCATGAAAGAGATACTCAGAGAAATGTTAAGTCTTTTGATTGACTTAGACCTCTGTTCTTCTGGTTTAAAGTGGGTTTTCATTTGAGAGAGAGATGAGGTTGGAAGACAGAGGCCAGATAATGTACAGCCCTGTATGACATGTAAAGAGGTTTGGGTTTGATCCAGACTACTGTAGAGATAAAAGAGAATTTTAATCAGAGAAGTCACATAATCAAATTAGACTTGGAGAGAAGTGCAGAAATACACTGGAGCATGAGAAACTGGCAGCCAAGAAAAGTAGTTAAAAGATGGTTGCAATAGTTCAGCTAATAGATAGCAATGGCCTGAAGGTTACAACTATGGGTGTGGAGAAAGATGCATAGTTCTGAGACATTATAGAAGGTAAAACATATAGGACTTAGTGATTTATTTAGCTTGTGGGTGATTAAGGAGAAAAAGTCTAGGCTATCTTACAAAAATGTCTATAAAATCAAAAAAAGAATACATTCTTCCAGATAAGTTAAATAATGACTATTCCAATTAGTGCTGCAGTTTGTCTCTATTGTACTTACCCCTGGGAGCATAACAGCTTTCTTCACTGATCAAGTACTCACCTGATTGAAGATAGGCAGGCACATTATTGATTCTTAAAGGCCCATAGTTAATTCTGTGCCTAACCATTCATGAAAACTAGTGTTTTTTTTCTACAAAAATAGAATGAATTTCAATGATCAATTATAATACAGAAAGTTGGAGCTAGTTAAAGAGATCTGTGACTCAAGAATAAACTTTGAATTTATTTCTAATTCCAGCATCTCAAAGCTTTAAACACTATGCACTAACGGATTTCATTCCCAAAGCAACTAATATTCTGAAATCTAATCAGCAGTGTCATTAATTCCATAATAGAAAGTTTTCTTGCCTGTAGTTTACAGTTGCTGTATGCATTCTGATACAGACTACAAAAAATATTATTTTTCAGCTTTCTATTGCTTTGAAAACCTTAACTTTTTCCTTAAACAGCCTAAAATAGTCAAAGAGGAGTAGTTTGAGATTATGAATTGGAGAATTTTAAAGCTACCTAGGTTAGTTGTTTTCACTCTGATTTGTCCTGCTAATTAGAAGACTTCTCACAATGCACGTACTCATAGAAGAGTCATCTAGCTCAGTGGGCATTCTGTTCTGGTTTAAGGAATGAAAAGGTAAGCTGTAGCTTCTCTTTGAATTAGACATCATGAAACAGGATGAGAAGTTATTCCCTTTCAAAGTGCACTTTATTTTTTGCTCTATTTGTAAAATATAATTTACATGGCCTGATCATTGCTGGGAGAAACATCAATAACCTCAGATATGCAGATGACACCACCCTTATGGCAGAAAGTGAAGAGGAACTAAAAAGCCTCTTGATGAAAGTGAAAGTGGAGAGTGAAAAAGTTGGCTTAAAGCTCAACATTCAGAAAACGAAGATCATGGCATCTGGTCCCATCACTTCATGGGAAATAGTTAGGGAAACAGTGTCAGACTTTATTTTGGGGGGCTCCAAAATCACTGCAGATGGTGACTGCAGCCATGAAATTACAAGACACTTACTCCTTGGAAGAAAAGATATGACCAACCTAGATAGCATATTCAAAAGCAGAGACATTACTTTGCTGGCAGAGGTCATCTAGTCAGACTATGATTTTTCCAGTAGTCATGTATGGATGTGACAGTTGGACTGTGAAGAAAGCTGAGCACCGAAGAATTGATGCTTTTGAACTGTGGTATTGGAGAAGACTCTTGAGAGTCCCTTGGACTGCAAGGAGATCCAACCAGTCCATTCTGAAGGAGATCAGCCCTGGGATTTGTTTGGAAAGACTGATGCTAAAGCTGAAACTCCAGTACTTTGGCCACCTCATGCGGAGAGTTGACTCATTGGAAAAGACTCTGATGCTGGGAGGGATTGGGGGCAGGAGGAGAAGGGGATAACAGAGGATGAGATGGTTGGATGACATCACTGACTCGATGGACATGAGTCTGAGTGAGCTCTGGAAGTTGGTGATGTACAGGGCAGCCTGGTGTGCTGCGATTCATGGGGTCACAAAGAGTCAGACACGACTGAGCTACTGAACTGAACTGAACCATTTTTATTTGTACATGTGATTATTGGATATTAGTAAAGGGATTAAGTAAAGGGCTTCCCTGGTGGCTCAGCTGGTAAAGAATCCACCTGCAATGCAGGAGACATTGTTTCGATCTCTGGGTCAGGAAGATCTCCTGGAAAAGGGTAGGGTACCCACTCCAGTATTCTGGCCTGGAGAATTCCACTGACTGCATAGTCCATGGGACTGCAAAGAGTTGGACACAACTGAGTGATTTTCACTTTCACTTTCAAGTAAAAGCATGCATTATTTAAGCAGTATATTGTATGCCAGGATGCCAGCACTAACCAGATGCATCTAGAATTTACTGATTCTAGTTAATAACTATCAAAAGTTAAAAATTACCAAAAGAAATATAAATGTTGACTATATGATAGTATTGTAGAAAAAACACCATAACTTTTTTGTTCAATTTCTCGTTAAAGCAGCCTACAAATTTATTATGAGATGTGATAGGTTATATTGTGAGAAGACTGAATCAGGAAGTGATTAAAGAAATTATGATATATTTAAAAGCTTATTGTACATAAGTTTTTTGTTTACTTCTTTGAATTGAGCTTAAGACTTCACAATTTCTACTCTAATTCCATTTTTACCTCCAAATAAATTATTGAAGGAAAATAGTCCAAAATGTTATTCCTAAAGTATTATGTACTTAAGATTTAAGATGATAGAGTTTTTATTTGAATCAATTTTTCAGCCTAAATTTCAATCTTTTACAATAAGAATACGTCATTAGGATATGTGATTATAAGCTTTGCCTCCCATAGCTACTTAGATTGTTTCATTTGAAAAAAGGTGACAAAAAAATCCATCAGGGTCAACCAATCATATATATATATATATTTTTTTGCTATTTACTTTCTTCAGCAGATCATTAAATTCTTTTAATCATATACAAATTTTGGAATGTTTCTGATCTGTTTTATGTGCCCTGCTTTGGGATTCTGTTGTTTAGTTGCTAAGTTGTGTCCAACTCGTTGCAACCAAATGGACTGTAGCCCACCAGGCTCCTCTGTCTGTGAGATTTCCCAGGCAAGAATTCTGGAGTGGATTGCCATTTCCTTCTCCAGGAGATCTTCCCAGCCCAGGGGTTGAAATTGTGTCTCCTGCATTGCAGGCAGAATCTTTGCCATTGATCCACCAGAGAGAGAAATTCATTTAACATATAGTAGTGTGTATATGACAATTCTAATGTCCCAATATAGCTTTCCCCACCTCCATGCCATTTCCCCCCCTGGTAACAATAGGTTTGTTTTCTACATTTTCTATTTCTGTTTTGTAAATAAGTTCATTTGTACCATTTTGTAGATTCCACATGTAAGCAATACATATGATATGTGACTCTGTCTGACTGACTTGGCTCAGTAGGGGCCATCCATGTTGCTACAAATGGCATTGTTTTGTTCTTTTTTTGTGACTGAGTAACATTCCATTGTACATATGTACCACATCTTTATCCACTTATCTGTTGATAGATGTTTAGGTTGCTTCCATGTTTCAGCAATTGTAAATAATGCTGCAGTGAACACTGGGGGTGCATGTATCTTTTCAAATTACAGTTTTCTAGGGCTATATAGCCAGGAATGGGAATGCTGGGTCATATGCCAATTCTATACTTAGTTTTTTTAAGAAATTTCAGCCATGTTCTCTATAATGGTTGTACCAGTTTACATTCCCATCAACAGTGTAGGAGAATTCCCTTTTCTCCACACCCTCTCCAGTGTTTATTGTTTCTTGAGTTTTTAGACAATAACCAATGGCCGGTGTAAGGTGATACCTCATTGTAGTTTTGATTTCCATTTTTCTAATAATTAGTGACATTGAGCATCTTTTCACGTGCTTTTTGGCCCTCCATGGCTCAGACAGTAAAGCGTCTGCCTCCAGTGCAGGAGACCTGGGTTCAGTCCCTGGGTTGGAAAGATCCCCTAGAGAAGGAAATGGCAACCCATTCCAGACTCTTGCCTGAAAAATCTCATGGATGGAGGAGCCTGGTAGGCTACAGTCCATGAGATCTCAAAGAGTTGGACACAACTGAGTGACTTCACTTTCTTTCTTTCTTTATGTCTTCTTTGTAGAACTGCTTATTTTAGATCTTCTGCCCATTTTTTTATTGTTTTTTTTTTTTCTTTTTTTTCCCATTGAGCTGCACAAGCAGTTTTTATATTTTGGAGATTAATTGCTTGTCAGTTTCTTTGTTTGAAAATATTTTCTCCCATTCTGTGGGTTGTCTTTTCATTTTGCTATGGTTTTCCACTCCCTCTATTTATTTTTTCCTTGAAAATAGATTTAATCATATTTAAATTAGAAATGTTTGGTGTTTTTCTCCCAAATCCTCTCCAAACAAAAGTCTCCTTTTTCTCCCCAGGTGTGTTGTTTAATTTTTTAATAAGTATTGTATATGTGTGTATAAATACACACACACACATATATATAATTTGCAGACTGATGTTTTAATATGCAGTGTTTACTTTAGAAAGTTTGTAATTAAGTTATATCTCTGTCTTTCTGAGATACATGTAAATCTTTTAAAACTAAATAAACATTTTTCCAGCTTTAGGGTCCAGGAACATCTTTTTCAAGGACCTGAAAACTCTCTATTTGAAACATAATTCTCAAGATGATTGTGTTTATTTATCATCTTCTATCTTCCAGTTTCTGAGGAAGAGTAAGAACCTAACCTGAGCCATTGAATGCCTTGCTCCAAGTTGCAAAACCGCCTTTTCTCATAAAGATATTAGAAATCTACATTCCTTTGGATTAAGTCAACTAGTTAACACAGATGGACACCCCAAATTTTAAATAAAATTAAGATGGATTATATGACACATGGAGTTGTCAAGTCCACTTACTTGAGAACCAATTATTGTTTATTTTGAGAATATTCATGTAAATGGGTTGTATCTGCTTCGCTATATAAAAAGACGAGATTTCTATTTTTTTAATCTCTTAGCAGATTGCTTGGTTTAAAGGTTATTTATAATAAAGTTGTTTCCTTTCTCTTCTGTCTTTAGGAGAAGTTTTCCTGATTAGAAAGAAATTTTATTTTTATTATATTTCTCCAACATATGCAGGACTTAAATTTAGGTAGTAAAGAGTTAAATAATGACTTAATCAATCACAATGCTCACATCAGTCTGTGCTTATTATATACATGAGTTTCTGCTTCCAAAAATTGTCTAACATTACTCCCTTCCCTTGTACCTGAATATTTAATGACCAGCCAGCTGCAGCTTTGCCAAAGAAAGTGTGGCACGTTGATCCATGGAGCATATAGTTGTTATTGATATGTGCTAATCTAATATTACAGGTATACCAGCTGCCATGTTATTGCCAAGATTCTGAATTTAAAACTAAGAATTTTGCAGGGAGGTACATGAAGAGCTTAGTGCCATAACAGATGCTTATGAAAGGTTGAGTTCCATCTTCAACCAACTCATGTCATGAGACCTCATCTTAACTTTATCTCTGTAGACTGGAACTTTTGTCTCAGACTGGAACATAGCGCCTGAGATCTTGAAATCTGTAGACTAACTTGAGGTTGCCTACTTGCTGGCCCAGACTTTGGAATATTATCTATCCATTCATCCTCCTCTACCTCTGGCTACCACTGGTCAGACCACAGTATATTTCATCCTGAACTCTCCCTGAAAAGAGGTGAGAGAGTGAATCCCTGCCTACTTCAAACGGCCAAGATTCTGGAAGCAATTAAGAAGGGTGGTAGGCAAAGAGAGATGCTATGTGGGAGACAGCAAGGAAGGAAACATAAAAAGATTATCGTAAGCATGCTGCTAATACAGTGTTATGTTAGGCAGGTAATTCTGAAGTATGTCTGTGTGAGCATGTGTGTGTGTACTTACATATTTCAATTTGTTTACCTATAATTATATTACTTCAAGCCAACAAAGTTCATTTATTTATTATAACTATAGTTTATATATGACTTTATGAAACAATATACTATCTTTTTGTTTTCAAAGCAAACTTGTACCTTTTACATGCTAAGCTGTCCAGAGGCCAGTTACTCAGCACAAAAAAGAAGAGAGCTCTGGACAGGGCAGCATTTATAATTTCATTGTTGATATAAGCCTTAAGCCCGAGTACTTATTCTTGCCTGGCTCTTCTGTTCATTAAGCTCTTGAACTCTTGAACAGTTAGGATCCTACTTTCTCTTCAGAAGTAACTGATGACAAATATGTATTAGTTTGTCTCTTGAACCCAGGCTAGGCTTCCCTGGTGGCTCAGACAGTAAAGCGTCTGCTTGCAGTGTGGAAGACCCGGGTTTGATCCCTGGTTTGGGAAGATCCTCTGGAGAAGGAAATGGCAATCCACTCCAGCACTCTTGCCTGGAAAATCTCATGGATAGAGGAACCTGGTGGGATACAGTCCATGGGGTCGCAAAGAGTCGGACACGACTGAGCGACTTATTCCTGAACCCATACTTCTTAGATACAGCTTTGTTTTCTGACCCCTCAGAGTAGCCATCTTTCCTTACAAAGTCTCCACTAAAAGATAATTTGTAATGTTTTATATGAACTGAATTATTCTAAATTGTCCAAAGTTTGGTTATTAGGTATTCTAACAATTATTCTACCACAGACTCCAAATTTATTTATAATATCTGTAGATTGCATTTGGAAATATTGATTATGGAGAGCAAACAAGAGTGTATTCTGGGACTACATAGAATTAATGAGGTTTTTTGATGTTCATTTAGTCTCTTAACCTGTTACAGTATGTATTCATCATTAGCAAAAAAGCCACATAACCAATATAGGCCTTGGAAAGTCTAGAATAAAATATTAGTCCTAAAGTACAAATTACAGATCAGAAGAGGGACAGGTCAACATCTAAGAACTTTTTCACACCGCAAAAGTAACAAAAAGGTAAAATCAAAAGGGTTGGTGCAGCCTGTTGGATGACTTGCCTAGAGAATTAATGGTCAGAAAAGGAGGATTAGAACAGTTCAAGGGGTATGTGAGGGGACAGAGAATGAATAAGAAATATTTCCATTTCTTTTCAAGCAAAGGCACCATTAACTTGACAAATGGCTAGTTCATGGTTGTGCTGTTGATCACATACATTTATAGTGTCAGAAAGATGTGGTGTGACAATGAGAAATAGGGTAGTTTGAAACTATGGTTAGCAAAGCAAAGATGAAAATAAATGAAAAATTGTCTTAAAAGTTTCCAAGATAATGGGGGAAAAACCCCATGAACATTTGCCATCTCCTGAAACACCCTAACCTATGAATATCAAAATCAAAATAATTAAATTTATCTAAAAATTCCATCAGTACCCAAAGTCATTCATTTATATCAGAAAGTTCTAGGAATTTATATCCTTTGCAAAGATTATTCCAAGTGCTTTTGATAAATACTTTCCCAGACCTAAAATATATTCTAAAATATATTTCCTTACACTAGAGATTGGGAAGAATAATATAGGAGACAGAGAAGATTGGAGGATCTCAGAAAGAAGAAAATTGAAAGAATGTTAGGGAATGTGGCAAAATCTGAGATAGAAATAATGTTTTGACATAAGCAGATGGACCATGCATAATCTTGTAGCAAGTTTCCATGTCATTAGCATGAATCTAAAGGAGCAAAAAGAGAATAAAATTCTCCTGTGTGAAAGTGAAGTCACTCAGTCATGTCCGACTCTTTGTGACCCCATGGACTGTAGCCTACCAGGCTTCTCCCTCCATGGGATTCTCCAGGCAAGAGAACTAGAGTGGGTTGCCATTTCCTTCTCCAGGGGATCTTCCTGACCTAGGGATCAAACCCAGGTCTCCTGCATTCCAGGCAGACGCTTTAACCTCTGAGCCACCACGGAAGCCCTTCCATGTCATTAGCATGAATCTAAAGGAGCAAAAAGAGAACAAAATTTTCCTGTGTGAAACACTGGGTACCTTACAGCTGGATGGAAACTGCGTCATCCACAACTGACTACTCAGTCTTTGCTGAATAGACCCAAGGTCTATGATGTCGGTTGTGTCCATTTTGGATGTGGACTTATAATCACCAGAAGTTAGAGTCTAGCCTAAGACTCCCTAGCAATGATTTAGTGCTTTACTATACCCTGAGATGTTGTCCAGTCCCCATCTAACTTAAGCTATGTGGATACCCAGAAGCCATACATACAATGTCCAGTGACACCCACAAGCTCAGGAAGAGATGTACACCCTCCTTCCTGGAGGAGGATAAAGATAAAGGAATACTTGCTTTTGGGGAAAGACAGAAAAAGCATCTCACTTATATATGTTTTTAATTGAATCCAACATGTGGTAGGCGCTCCATACATTTCATTCAAAGTATGTTATTTATCGTTTGGGAAACACAATTTAAAAATAATTCCTTAAGGTATTATAATAGAGAAATATACAAACAAGTTTCACTCATAATCAACACTCTGGTGCTCAAAATATATTGGTGCTCAAATATATTTCTTAAAATGTCATTTTGAAACAGAACTTGTTTTTGGCTTGCTGTTTAGCATATTGTGTATCTAATTTGTAAAAATTCATTTACCTGGACTTGGTTAATATTTGCATTATAATTCTAGAAAACACTTTCTATATCAATTATTTCTTTGTATATGCTTTAGTCTCTTTTCATCTTTATGAATGTAATAGTGATTTAATTGCCATATCTGTCACCCCATTTCTACCCCAGGATTGATTCAAATGATCCATCTGGCTATCAGGAGCCCACTTCATCTTCTATCTATCCAAATGTTTCTTCCTAAAGTTTCATTCTTAACTGAAGAGACAACCTTTTTCTTTCACTAAATGCTAATATTTATTATATCTCTGGTCTCGGAGAATGAATTAATAGAATATACAATAGAGGAGAGAGAGATAAGTGAATTTATTTTTATGCAGTTAAAATATATGATTTAATGCAAATTTTTTACTCTGATATACTATAAATTAGAAGATTCTTAGGAATTTAAGAGGACATAATGCTGGACTTTCCATCTAGTGGTGATGGTCTTCATTAGAGAAATAATATCTGTGATGGTATTGAAAGGGTGAAAAAGAATCTATAGACCAGAGAAGGAGAGGGAATCACAGGACAGAAAAGACCATTTCAGGACAAAGACTTTGTTAGACCCTAGTGTGATTTTCTACTAATAAAGGGGAGAATTTCTGTACTGCTAATTCATTTATCATATGCTAGACACTTTATAAGATGCTGGGAATACAGTGGTGGGTAAATTGTTATTTACTTGACTGTTTTTCCATGCAATCATTTATTTATTTAACTTGTAGTCTAATGGGGTAGAGAATAATTAAGATTATTACAAAATAAGTATAAAATGTCATGCTGTAACAAGATGCTTTATAATATATAATATGAGAATATCTTCCCTGAAAATAATATTCTTAAACTGAAAGCTAAAAGGTCAATAGATATCAAATAGGAAAAGATAGGAGAGAATTAATTTTCAACATGAAACAATAGGAGGCCAATGTTGTCAGAGAAGACAGTATCAGAGGAAGTGCCTTAAAAGATGAAGATGGAGAAATAGGCAGAGGCTAAGTTGAACAGGGCCTGTTGGAGGAAGGAAGGAAAAAAAGTGCCCTCTAAACTGAGAGGACATCTTTTTTTAAATATCTTGCATTTATTTAGTATCTTATAGTTTGCAATGCATTTTCACATTCACCATCTAATGTAAATGAGGAGACAAATTCTATGGAACAGCTAATGGCTTATTCCATCACAGTCATCATTTCAAGTGGAAAGAAAGCAGTACCTTTTATTTTTACATTATTTATTTACTTTGGTGAGGTATAGTTGATTTACAATATGTTTCAGATGTATAGCATAGTGATTCATAATTTTTAAAGGTTATACTTCATTTATGGTTATTATAAAATAATGGCTATACAATTGTATACATTATATACAATTCCCTGTATTGTACAATATATCCTTGTAGCCTATTTATTTTATGAACTGTAGTTTGTCCTTCTTAATCCTCTACCTCTCTCTTGCCCCTCCCCTTTAACTCTCCCCACTGGTCACTACTAATTTGTTTTTCTTTACTTCTGTGAATCTGTTTCTATTTTTTTTATATTCTGTAGTTTTTTTTTCTAGATTCCACACATAAATGATATCATACAGTATTTGTCTTCCTCTGTCTGATTTATTTCACCTAGAAAAATACCCTCCAAGGCATCTTGAGACTGAAAAATAAAGCAGAGAGCTCTATATAATCAATGGATCAGTTTTTTATAGAGAAACTTACTCAAAGGGTAGGATTCAAATAGGGAAGACAATCATTCAGAAGTGTTGACACTTGCACTCTGTACTGCGAGGGGCCATAGGGACAGTTTTATAGATAACCAAGGGTATGAGGGGGGGTGCTTGAAAACAGATACACATTCCTAAGTTAACTGGGTAACTGGTCTTGTGGGCCCTGGGAATACACAAGGAAAAGTTTACTTCACTGGGGGATAACAGAACACAGAGGCTACTTTGTCCTAATGACTATTAAACAATATCTGTTACAAACCTGTGGCAAATACTCCTAGACAGTGTATTAAAAAGCAGAGACAAAGGCCCATGTAGTCACAGCTATGGTTTTTCCAGTAGTCGTGTACGCACGTGAGAGCTGGACCAGGAAGAAGGCTGAACACCAAAGAACTCATGCTTTTGAACTGTGGTGCTTAGGGAAGACTCCTGAGAATCCTTTAGATAGCAAGGAGATCAAGCCAGTCAGCCCTAAAGGAAATCAACCCTGAATATTCATTGCAAGGACTGATGCTGAAACTGAAACTCCAATACTTTGGCCACCTGGTGTAAAGAGCTGACTCATTGGAAAACACCCTGATGCTGGGAAAGATTGAGGGCAGGAGAAGAAGGGGATGACAGAGGATGAGATGGTTGAATAGCATCACCTACTCAATGGACATGAGTTTGAGCAAATTCCAGGGGGGACAAGGAATCCTGGTGTACTGCAGTCCATGGTGTCCAGCTGAACAGCAGTAATGATTAATTACAAAGCCTTTGATAACAGGGAAGTAATTCACTGAACAGTATAGTCCTGGTTAAGGTCAGCAAAAGGACAGGAAAAACCATAGGGAACCAAGATAGTATCAGTTTTTTAACAGCCATACAGGACTTTCCAAGTGGAATGTGTTAGTTTGGGTTCTCCAAGAAGCAAATGCCAAGACAGGATTTTATTAGGGGAAATAACGTGTAAAAGGAAATAGGAAATAATCAGGGAAAACTGGTAGGACATTCAGACCATGATGTTAATTGGGTGCTAATATCAAAAGACTGATGTTCAGTCTAAGGGAGTTTCAGTAAAGCTTTCAGTGATACCTCACAACAAAGTCTGTGGACAAAGACCTCCATGTCTCCCAGGAAAGAATCTGCCATAATGACTGGTAAAGACCAGCCCTTGGGCATCATGGGCTTGCAGTAAGACCAAAAATGGATTTCAAAACCCTGTGGCTTTATATTTTGCTGATTGCATCTTAGAGTCCACTTAACACATTCTTCTGAGTTTACAATATCCATAAAAATCATTTTTGCTTCTCTAATAGTTGAATACAAATAGTTGAAAATATGATTTTCCATAACAAAAACTAATCAGAGTTAGCAATTGAAAAACAAGGTCCTTCACTGCAAATTCAATACCTGCCTCAGATCTCTCTGTGGCAATTGACAGGTGCTAAATTAGTATTAGTTTAAAGTGCTCTGGGTGCAGTAGACCTGTGTATGGCATAAGCCCTCTTGGGGGAGGTTGCCATTAACCTCACCATAGAGCCGCCAGAAATTACACAGGACTGGGAAAACAGACTCTTGGAGGGCACAAACAAAACCTTGTGTGCACCAGGACCCAAGAGAAAGGAGCAGTGACCCGAAAAGAGACTGACGCGGACTTCCCCATGAAGGTCCAGGAGTCTCCAGTGGAGGTGTGTGTCGGCAGTGGCCTGCTGCAGTATTGGGGGCACTGAGTGTAGCAGTGCGTGCAAGGGACCTTTTGAAGGAAGTCGTCATTATCTTCATTACCTCTACCATAGTTTGGCCTCAGGTCAAATAACAGAGAGGGAACACAGCCCTACCCATCAGCAGAAAATTAGATTAAAGATTTACTGAGCATGGCCTCTTCCATCAGAAAAGACCCAGTTTCCTGCTCAGTCAGTCTCTCCCATAAGAAAGCTTCCATAAGCTGCTTATCCTTCTTCATCAGAGGGCAGACAGTGAAAACCACAATCACAGAAAACTAACCAAACTGATCACATGGACCACAGCCTTGTCTAACTCAATGAAACTATGAACCATACCATTTAGGACCACCCAAGACAGACGGGTTATGGTAGAGAGTTCTGACAAAATGTGGTCCACTGGAGAACAGAATGGAAAACCACTTCAGTATTCTTGTCTTGAGAGCCACATGAATAGTATGAAAAGGAAAAAAGATAGGACACTGAAAGATGAACTCCCAGGTCAGTAGGTGCCCAACACGTTACTGGAGATTAGTGGAGAACTAACTCCAGAAAGAATGAAGAGATGGAGCCAAAGCAAAAGCAACACCCAGTTGTGGATGTGACTATCGATGGAAGTAAAGTCAGATGCTGTAAAAAGCTATATTGCATAGGAATCTGGAATGTTAGGCTCATGAATCAAGGAAAATTGGAAGTGGTCAAACAGGAAATGGCAAGAGTGAATTTTGACATTTTAGGAATCAGCAAACTAAAATGGACTGGAATGGGTGAATTTAGCTCAATGACCATTATATCTGCTACTGTGGGCAAGAATCCCTTAGAAGAAATGGAGTAACCATCATAGTCAAAAGAGTCTGAAATACAGTACTTAGACGCAATCCCAAAAATGACAGAATGGTCTCTGTTCGTTTCCAAGGCAAACCATTTAATATCACAGTAATCCAAGTCTATGCCCTGATCAGTAATGCTGAAGAAGCTGGAGTTGAATGATTCTATGACCTATGAGAACTAAAAAGATGTCCTTTTTATTATAGGGGACTGGAATGCAAAAGTAGGAAGTCACGAAATACCTGAATTAACAGGCAAACTTTGCCTTGGAGTACAGAATGAAGCAGGGCAAAGGCTAATAGAGTTTTGCCAAGAGAACACACTCATCATAGCAAACATGAGAAGACTCTACACATGGACATCACCGATGGTCAACATCAAAATCAGATTGATTATATTCTTTGCAGCCAAAGATGGAGAAACTCTATACAGTCAGCAAAATCAAGACTGAGAGCTGACTGTGGCTCAGATCATGAACTCCGCATTGCTAAATTCAGATTTAAATTGAAGAAAGTAGGGAAAAACCGCAGGACTTCAGATATGACCTAAATCAAATCCCTTACATTTACACAGTGGAAGTGACAAATAGATTCAAGGGATTAGATCTGATAGACAGAGTCCCTGGAGAACTATGAATGGAGGTTCATGGTATTGTACAGGAGGCAGTGATGAAGACCAACTCCAAGAAAAAGAAAGGCAAAATGGTTTTCTGAAGAGGCTTTACAAATATCTGAGAAAAGAAGAGAAATGAAAGACAAAGGAGAAAAGGAAAGATATACGCATTTGAATGCAGAGTTCCAAAGAATAGCAAGGAGAGATAGGAAAGCTTTCCTTAGTGATCAATGCAAAGAAATAGAGGAAAACAATAAAATGGGAAAGACTAGAGATCTCTTCAAGAAAATTAGAGATACCAAGGGAATATTTCATGCAAAGATGGGCTCAATAAAGGACAGAAATGATATGGACCTAACAGAAGCAGAAGATATTCAGAAGAGGTGGCAACAATACACAAAGAACTAAAAAAAAAAAAAAAAATCTTCATGACCTGGATAATGATGATGGTGTGATCACTCACCTAGAGCCAGACATGGAAAGCAAAGTTAAGTGGGCCTTAGGAAGCATCACTTCAAACAAAGCTAGTAGAGATGATGGAATTCCAACTGAGCTATTTGAAGTCCTAAAAGATGATGCTTTAAAGTGCTACATTAATATGCCAGCAAATTTGGAAAATTCGGCAGTGGCCACAGAATTGGAAAAGGTCGGTTTTCATTCCCATCCTAAAGAAAGTCATTGACAAAGAATGCTCAAACTACCACACAATTGCACTTATCTCACATGCTAGCAAAGTAATACTCAAAATTCTCCAAGCCAGGTTTCAACAGTACATGACCATGAACTTCCAGATATTCAATCTGGATTTAGAAAAGGCAGAGGAACCAGAGATCAAATTGCCAATATCCATTTAATCATTGAAAAAGCAAGAGAATTCCAGAAAAACATCAACTTAGGCTTTATTGAATATGCCAAATCCTTTGACTGTGTTCAGTTCAGTTCAGTTCAGTTGCTCAGTCGTGTCTGACTCTGCGACCCCATGAATCGCAGCACGCCAGGCCTCCCTGTCTGTCACCAACTCCCGGAGTTCACTCAGACTCACATCCATTGAGTCCGTGATGCCATCCAGCCATCTCATCCTCGGTCGTCCCCTTCTCCTCCTGCCCCCAATCCCTCCCAGCATCAGGGTCTTTTCCAATGAGTCAACTCTTCGCATGAGGTGCCCAAAGTACTGGAGCTTCAGTTTTAGCATCATTCCTTCCAAAGAAATCCCAGGGTTGATCTCCTTCAGAATGGACTGGTTGGATCTCCTTGCAGTCCAAGGGACTCTCAAGAGTCTTCTCCAACACCACAGTTCAAAAGCATCAATTCTTCGGTGCTCAGCCTTCTTCACAGTCCAACTCTCACATCTATACATGACTACAGGAAAAACCATAGCCTTGACTAGACGGACCTTAGTCAGCAAAGTAATGTCTCTGCTTTTGAATATACTATCTAGGTTGGTCATAACTTTTCTTCCAAGGAGTAATCATCTTTTAATTTCATGGCTGCAGTCACCATCTGCAGTAAATTCTTAAAGAGACAGGAATACCAGACCATCTAACCACCTGAAAAATATGTATGCAGATCAAGATGTAACAGTTAGAACTGGACATAGAAGAACAGATTGGTTCCACATTGGGAAAAGAGTACATCAAGGCTGTATATGTTGTCACCCTGCTTATTTAACTTATATGCAGAGTACATCATGAGAAATGCTGGACTGGATGAAGCACAAGCTGGAATCAAGATTGCTGGGAGAAATTCAATAATCTCAGATACACAGACGACACTACCCTTATGGCAGAAAGCGAAGAACAAAGATCCTCTTGATGAAAGTGAAAGAAGAGAATGAAAATGTTGACTTAAAACTCAAGATTCAGAAAACTAAGTTCTTGGCATCTGGTCCCATCACTTCATGGCAAATAGATGGGGAAACAATGGAAACAGTGTGAGACTTTATATTTTTGTGCTCCAAAATCACTGCATATGGTGACTACAGCCCATGAAATTAAAAGATTATTGCTCTTTGGAAGAAAAGTTATGACCAACCTACACAGCATATTAAAAAGCAGAGACATTACTTTGCCAACAAAGTCCATCTTGCCAAAGCTATAGTTTTTCCAGTAGTCATGTATGGATGTGAGAGTTGGACTATATAGAAAGCTGAGCACCAAAGAATTGATGCTTTTAAACTGTGGTGTTGGAGAAGACTCTTGAGAGTCCCTTGGACTTCAAGGAGATCCAATTAATCCATCTAAAGAAAATCAGTCCTGAACATTAATTGGAAGGACTGATGCTGAAACTGAACTCCAATACTTTGGCCACCTGATGCGAAGAGCTGACTCATTTGAAAAGACCCTGATGCTAGCAAAGATTGAAGGCAGGAGGAGAAGGGAACAGCAGAGGGTGAGATGGTTGGATGGCATCACCAACTCAAAGGACATGAATTTGAGAAAATTCCTGGAGTTGGTGATGGACAGGGATGTCTAGCGTGCTGCAGTTCATATGGTCGCAAAGAGTCGGACACAACCAAGTGATTGAACAGAACTGAACTGTGATATATATATATGTATATGTATACACACACACATATACACATATAAACAGCCATTAAAATAATTTGCATTCTGTATCTGCTGCTGCTGCTAAGCCGCTTCAGTCGTGTCCGACTCTTTGCAACTCCATAGACAGCAGCCCACCAGGCTCCCCCGTCCTTGGAATTCTCCAGGCAAGAACACTGGAGTGGGTTGCCATTTCCTTCTCCAATGCATGAAAGTGAAAAGTCAAAGTAAAGTTGTTCAGTCGTGTCCAACTCTTCATGACCCCACGGACTGCAGCTACCAGGCTCCTCCATCCATGGGATTTTCCAGGCAATAGTACTACACAGAATAAAAAAAAAAAAAAAAAGATCTACATATAGATATTTGATTATTTATATTTGGTCTGCAGGAAATTTATCAAATGTCTTCCCTGGTGGCAGAATGGTAAAGAACTCTCCTGCCAATGCAGGAGAAACAAGAGATGTGGGTTCAATCCCTGGGTTGGGAAGAATTCCTGGAGAAAGAAATAGCTCTCCAAGAAAACCACTCTAGTATTCTTGCCTGGAAAATTGCATGGCCATAGGAACCTGGTGGGCTAAACTCCATGAGATTGGAAAGAATCGGACATGACTGAGCATGCACACATTACCAAAATGTATCAAATATCTGACCAGCACACTTTCAGTTGTCCTTTCTGTACCTGTGACAGAAGTTGCTATTCAAGAGTTACTTTCTTTCTCTCTATTCTTTTTGTTTTTGGACCCAAAATACTTTTCAGCACATTCTTTCAGGTACTATTATCAATCAATTCACATTGGTACATGAAACCTATTTGCTTCCCACAATCTCCATAGTATAAAATATCTTTTAAAAATACAATGTAAATGGCATAATCAATTATTTTAAGCAAAGTCTCTTAAATACGTACCTGCCTAGTAAGTATATTAAACTTTAATACATAACTTTTTTTTATTTGACAGTTTTTAAAATTTATTCAATACATTTTCATTTAACTTGGAATAATACTGTAAAATAGGAAATCTCTATTATATACAAGGAAAGAGAGATTGAGATAGGTTTAGGAACTTGCCTAATGACACACAGTTAGACAGCTAGATAGGGGCTGACCCTTGGGCAGAGGAACTTTAATGAACAAAATTTAATGCCTAGAGATTGGGGCAAAAGTAAAAATTTAGCCAGGCTTGAGATATAACTTTTATTGACAATTTACTGTATATTAGATACTGTATAAGTACTTTCCATATATTAACTTGTTTTAATTTTATAATACTATATAGTATCATTGTCATATTGATTTTAAGAAAAGAAGCTGAAGCATAGATGATGAAGTAACATGTCCAGGGTCCCACATCTAGTAAATAGGAGACCTGGGATTCACTTCTGGCTCATGAGCCTGTAGAGTTAACCACCATGAACTGAAACTGAATCTGTGTCAAGATATGCCTGAAAGTTGTTTTACCACAAAGTAAAGAGAAAATTAATAATCAAATTCTAATTGTTCTAAGGCATTAGAAAGTACTAACATTTTCAGGACTTTATATTTATTGGGTTAGGGTTAGGGTTAGGGTTAGGGTTAGGGTTAGGAGTATGTCAAGGCTTTATATTGTCACCCTGCTTATGAAAGGTTGTTGCTGAATTACGACGCCGGGATTCTTGGCCTCCGGAGGAGAAGAATTCAATCCGGGGCCAGAGACGAGGCTTGATCGCTCAGAGCTTTTATGTAGCAAAGTTTTATTAAAGTATAAAGGAGATAGAGAAAGCTTCTGACATAGGCATCAGAAGGGGGTAGAAAGAGTACCCGCTTGCTAGTCTTCAGCTGGATGTTATATAGTCACCAGCAGCCTGTTAACTTAGAATGGCACCGGGCCCCTCACCCATAAGATGTATTTTGGGATAACCTTGGCTCCAAATGGTTTGTCTCGGGCCATAAAATGATTAACTTGAATCTTGAAGAAGGGCAGGTCACCATACAAAGAGTTTCATTTACATAGATTAGAGGAACAATATAGGAGTATAACATACTGGTTTATCAAGTAGGTTCTGAGCCCAAAAGGCGGAACCAACTTGAAGACAGTTTGGGGTGGATGCATAGTACATTAGCATAGCTTAAGACAAACATTTCCATAAGAAAAAGGCATTGGTTAACTTCAGGTGATATCAGATGTCACTATGGTAACACAGAATTTTAAGAGAAACCTTTTAAGTTTGTATAGAGAAGGAAAAAATGTTTGTCCTTTCTTCCTCCTTGAGAATTCCAGACCCCTCTCTCCTTGGGGACCCCTAGNTTAAGACAAACATTTCCATAAGAAAAAGACATTGATTAACTTCAGGTGATATCAGATGTCACTATGGCAACACAGAATTTTAAGAGAAACCTTTTAAGTTTGTATAGAGAAGGAAAAAATATCGCTAGTTTCCTCCTGCCGCTTAAGAGAGATAAAATGTCTGACACTTGCAGGCTGTTTCCTCTGTTTGGAGGCCCCTGGCCTTCCTGCCTGTTACCCTCTCAGTAATAACAGCATCTCATAAGCCCAATCTTTTGTTAAGTTGAGAATATTCCAAGACCTACCCAAGATTTCTTTCTCTATATAAATATTAATAATATGCAAATCAGGGAATGTCAGTCTATAAATTCAGGAATTTTTCCTTTTGGAATTGTGTTTACTTTTTAAGTGCAAAGATATCTAGTCTGTTAGCACATGAAATGAAACATATTTGTATATGAGAGAAAAGTAAAAAATATGTCTTGTACAAAACTCTATTTCTTTGAAGTATGACTAAATTACAGTGCATTTTCTTAGATTTCAGCTTTTACTTAGGAAAACAGACATTTTATCTCTATTACAACATTTTTATTAGTATATATCAACAACAGAATGAAATTCTGTTGAATTGTAAGGTAGCACATAGGCTTTAGTTATAAGCCCAATAACTTCTTTTCTCAGAACCATTTGCTATAATCTCATATTGATCTGCCACAGTTAAAGCTGACCTGTTCCTTCAAATGATATAGACAGCAGAAAGTGAAAGTGAAAATCACTCAGTCATGTCCAATTCTTTGCGACCCCATGGACTATAGAGTCCCTGGAATTCACCAGACCAGAATCCTGGAATGGGTAACCTTTCCTTTCTCTAGGGGTTCTTTCCAATCCAGGGATCAAACCCAGGTCTCCTGAATTTCAAGCATATTCTTTACCAGCTGAACAATCCTATAAAAAGATCAGAGAAGATCAAAAGCTGTCTAATGCTCCACAAAATAAGCAATGTCTGTTTTAAAAATTTCCCAACAGGTACTATTTAATTTGTTGAATTTTCCCCAAATCTGTCCTTCAGATTCCAGGCCTTGGAATTTGATAATTGCCATTATCTCTGATTTATTCAGATGGACAACTACTGACATGTATTATTTTCAACGAGGATCTAGTCTGAAGAAGAACTACACAGTGATTTAGACAAGAAAATTACAGGATAATCATTAACTGAATCAGAACTTTGCAGTAATGACAGATTGGTTAGTAATAAGTAAGGAGAAGTTGAAAATAAAATAGCAATAACAGATATAAGGAACATGTATTATCTTCAGAACTGAGATTGAGCATCCAGGAGGAGACCCTAGGACTGAAACCCAGACTGTTGGCATTGCTAGGGCTCACAGAATTGCAGAAAGTTTTGTGGTTTTCCTTTGCTGGACCTCTCAGGAGAGGTTTCATGGTGAAGGCTTCCGTTGAAAGTACTTGATTACACAACCATCCCAGGGGGCTGAAGGAAGCTCCTGGCCACTGGGAGTGTTGACCACCATACATTTTAGGAGATGTTCTCTGAACAAGCCACTCACACTGCAGGGTCATAAGGAGTCTGGTGCTGTGACCGTTGCATATGCTGCCAAGCTGGTCCCTTGGAAGAGAAGAGCAGGTTTTTCTTGGTAATTTTTTCTGTTCTCACTAGCATTTCCTGGGCTTCCCAGGTGGAACAGTGGTAAAGAACCCACCTGCCAATGCTGGAGATGCAGTAGATGTAGATTAGATCCCTGGATTGGGAAGATCCCCTGGAAGAGAAAATAGCAATACTCTTGCCTGGGAAATTCCATGGGTAGAGGAGCCTGGCAGGTTACAGTCTGTGGGGTCACAAAGAGTTGCACATGACTTAGCATGCATACACATTGGTATTTCCCAATATCCAGATCAAGCTCCATGGAGGCAAAAAGAAAACCCAGAGAACTCATCCCCATGCTGCTCCACAAGCTCTAGCTCCCTAGTCCATCTTCCTTCTTCTCTTCAGGTTCTCATGCTGGACTGATATGTAGTTATATGTCATTCAACCCAACGGACATCTGCTAGCTTGACACACAGTAGAGCCATCTCTGGACACCAGGCTGTGGTGAAGGAAAGTACAATATTTATTGCCAGGCACCAAGCAAGGAGAATGGTCAGCTAGTGTTCAAGAAACACAAACTTGACAGTGGCTTTCAAGGAAGGGTTTTAAAGGCAAGGCAAGGGAGAGGGTTGTATGAAATTAGCTCATTGTGCATCTTTCTGGCTGGTTGGTGGTATGGCAACAGGATGATTTTTCAGGAGACTTAGTTATCTTTTTTTTTTTTGTTTCCCACCAGGCTGGGGTTCATGTGCTGGTGGTCAGCATGTAGTCAACTTCCTTCCTCTTGGGAGTTTCAGCATCTGCAGAACAACACCAAGGTATGGCTCAGAATATCACTTACAGCACTTGAGGAACCAAATGTCCTTGATTCTGTTTTATGGCTAAACTGATAATTATTTTGTCTTGCCTGACTGCTTTTCTGGGACATGGGGAGTGGAGTGTCTGGCCCTGGGAAGGCTCACAGGGTCCTGCTCAGTTTTAATCCTAGGGTTTTTAGCTGTACTTAGGAGAAGGAATGAGGAGAAAAATTTCTACTCCATTTTCCTGAGACCAAAAGTCTATCTTTGCATTTAAAATTGCTTTTCTAGAGACAAATGCTTAGAAGCACTGATTTTCTGGCCTTTAAATTACTCTTTGAGACATTATCCTCTTTTTTATTTACTCTCTCCCTCTCTTCTTCTGGCACTTACATTGGTGTTTATTTTTGAATTTTTTCCTTTCTTTCTTTTTTTTTTTTTTTGCTTTCTTTTCCTCTCTCTTCCTCCCTTTCCCTTTCTACCTTTCCCTCCCTTCCCTTTCTTCACTTCCTCTTCTCTCTGCCTTCCCTGTCCTTCTTCTCCTTCTTCCCTTTTCTTGCCACATTCAGGAACTATTATCTTAAGGGTTAATTTAATAACTGTTTATTTATCACTAATCTTTCCAGTGAGATCACCTTCATGTTTATATTGGTTTTGAAATGCAACAGGTAAAAATACAATTGTGGCAATTCAAAATATAATTTTTCTACAAAAATTTTGGGGGGGAAATCGAGTTTTCATCAGAAATAATTTTATTATTTATTTTAAAGCAATTCAATATAATGGTAGCAAAATGGTACACAGAGAATCAGTTCAGTTCAGTTCAGTCCTCAGTCGTGTCTGACTCTTTGCGACCCCATGAATTGCAGTACACCAGGCCTCCCTGTCCATCACCAACTCCCAGAGTTCACCCAAACTCATGTCCATTGAGTCGGTAATGCCATCCAGCAATCTCATCCTCTGTTGTCCCTTTTCCTCCTGCCTCCAATATCTCCCAGCATCAGAGTCTTGTCTAGTGAGTCAACACAGAAAATAAACAGAACCAAATCCCATAGAGTTTCAAAAGCTAATATTGACTTCATATTTTATTTTCATGTGCAAGTAAAGAATAAATTTGAATCAGTACTAATGAGATGGATGAAACTGGAGCTGATTATACAGAGTGAAGTAAGCCAGAAAGAAAACCACCAATACAGTATGCTAACACATATATATGGAATTTAGAAACATGGTAATGATAACCCTGTATGCGAGACAGCAAAAGAGACACAGATGTATAGAACAGACTTTTGGACTCTGAGGGAGAGGGAGGAGGTGGGATGATTTGTGAGAATGGCACTGAAACATGTATACTATCATGTAAGAAACAAATCACCAGTCTATGTTCGATACAGGATACAGGATGCTTGGGACTGGTGCACAGAGATGATCCAGAGAGTTGATATGGGGTGGGAGGTGGGGGAGGGGGGTGTTCAGGATTGGGAACTCATGTACACCCAAGACGGATTCATGTCAATGTATGGCAAAACCAATACAGTAATGTAAAGTAAAATAAAGTAAAAATAAAAACTAAAAAAATTTAAAAAGGCAACCATTTGTTTAAAGGATTTTATAAGTATGTTTTTATTCTTTAATTAAAAGAAAGACTAATAAACCACCATCATTATAGCAGGTTTGATGCATGATACTGGATGCTTGGGGCTGGTGCACTGAGATGACCCAGAGGGATGGTACGGGGAGGGAGGAGAGAGAGGGATTCAGGATGGGGAACACGTGTATATCTGTGGCAGATTCATGTTGATGTATGGCAAAACCAATACAATATTGTAAAATAATTAACCTCCAATTAAATAAATTTAAAAAAGCAAGTTGATCTGAATTGTGTTAAATATTAAATTTGGGCTAATGTTCATAATTAAAAATAATTATTTAAAATTTTTTCAAGCCATTTTTTAATTTCATAGGATATACAGTCTGATCCTAGTATAAAATCTTAGCATTGGCACCTGTCATAATGCAAAAATGCTCAATTTGAGATCTTGCTAAACATAGCTGTAATGGGGTAAAGACATGGCAACTGAAAGAAACATCATAATTAAACATCAGTGTGCAAATATGAAAAAAAAATAATTTAAATTTATTGTTCTCCATTACACATATTAATTCAGTTGTGCCTTCAGTTTGAATAATTTCCATGGAAATATGTTCATCAAATATATTTCACCTGTGTTTATAACACATACACATATATACGCATAACATCTTTGTTTTAAGCTATGTTTCCAATTTTAAGTAACTTGTATTAATTCTACTTCCCTGTTTGATTTAAAAAAAATTAAATATAGGGTCTCCTTATTTTAGGGGAAATTTTTGATGTTCATGCCATTCTAAAAAGAAACAATGTAAAATATTAAATAAAAGCAATAGCAACAAATAGGCATTTCATATTCTCAAAGCCCAATTATACAATGGCTATAATCTATAATATCACATTTTATGCTTTATATTTTATATTCACAGAATTGTTTGGGGAATATTAGATTTCTTTTTTATTACCTTTGATTCTATTTCCTTTTCAATATATCTGCTTCTTTGTGAAAAGAAATGATACTATATCTCTATGTCCTACATTCTGTTGAATTAAAATAACATAAAATTCAGAAAAAAAATTGGAAGAAAAATATCTTTTAAAATTTGTCAGTATCTCCTTCATGGCAAGAACAACACATTCCAACTACCTTGAAAACTAAGCACTGTGTTTTCCAATCTCTTTCTGAAGGGGAATAATGCAATACAGGTAAGAGCATCGCAGTCACCATGGTCAATATTTATTTGTAACTGTCAAATTCTCTATGGCTTGCATTAAATTTAAAGGCAAAAACTACCTTTTCTTTTTGGCCACATCACATAGCTTGCAGGGTCTTGGTTGTCCGAGGAGGGATAGAACACAGGCCCTTGGCAGTGAAAGCACAGAGGCCTAATCACTAGAGCACCAGGAAATTCTGCCAAGCTACCTTCTTTTATTTTGTATGCTTTCTGCAAAGTGCTAAAGTACAGTTTTATAGACAACTTTCCAAAATTAGATTTAAAAATTTGATATAGCATTTTGGGGGATATGATTACTCTAATGCTAAAGGCATAAAGGAGGACTTTTAATGTTTTGAAACTCTTTGTATTCTGTAAAAAGCATAATTTTACTTCTTTAAATTTAAAGTATCTTTCTAATGAAATATACTATACAAATATATAAAAATGTTAAAGTTAAAGATGCTAATGAAAATCATTACTGAATATTTCAGTTTTAATTCTTGGATTAAATTTAAGTCGACAAATGTGCTTCAAGTATTTTCCTTATGTTAGGTATTCTTTTGAGAGAACAATAAATATTTGGTTTTAACTTTTCTTGGTGTACAAAGTGTGGCAAACATAAAGTTAGGGAAAACCAGGTAGTTGATATTTCTTTTTGTTTCTTTGCACAGTACCAAAACCTGCTATGAACATGGCAGATTCTAGTTTTCTATATATAGGTCTTGTGTTTCTTTCAGTTCGGTTCAGTTCAGTTGCTCAGTCATGTCCGACTCATTGCGATCCCATGAATTGCAGCATGCCAGGCCTCCCTGTCCATCACCAACTCCAGGAGTTCACTCAGACTCATGTCCATTGAGTCCGTGATGCCATCCAGCCATCTCATCCTCTATCGTCCCCTTCTCCTCTTGCCTCCAATCCCTCCATGCATCAGAGTCTGTTCCAATGAGTCAACACTTTGCATGAGGTGGCCAAAATATTGGAGTTTCAGCTTTAGCATCAGTCCTTCCAAAAAACACCCAGGACTGAGCTTCTTTAGAATAGACTGGTTGGATTTACTTGCAGTCCAAGGGACTCTCAAGAGTCTTCTCAATACCACAGTTCAAAAGCACATTTATTTAGGTAGATATATTCCTAAGTATTTTATTCTTTTCACTGCAATGGTGAATGGAATTGTTCCCTTAATTTCTCTCTTTTCTCATTATTAGTGTATAGGAACACAAAGGATTTCTGTGTGTTGATTTTATATCCTGCAGCTTTACTATATTCATTGATTAACTCTAGTAATTTTCTGGTGGACTCTTTAGGGTTTTCTATGTAGGAGATCATGTCATCTGCAAACAGTGAGAATTTTACTTCTTCTTTTCCAATCTGGATTCCTTTTATTTCTTTTTCTTCTCTGATTGTTGTGGCCAAAACTTCTAAAACTATGTTGAATAGTAGTGGTGAAAGTGGGCACCCTTGTCTTGTTCCTGACTTTAGGGGAAATGCTTTCAGTTTTTCACTATTGAGGCTAATGTTTACTGTGGGTTTGTCATATATAGCTTTTATTATGTTGAGGTATGTTTCTTCTAGTCCTGCTTTCTGGAGAGTTTTTATCATAAATAGGTGTTGAATTTTGTCAAAGGCCTTTTCTGCATCTATTGAGATAATCATATGCTTTTATTTTTCAATTTGTTAATGTGGTGTACTACATGGATTTATTTGTGGATATTGAAGAATCCTTGCATCCCTGGGATAAAGCGCACTTGGTCACAATGTATAATCTTTTTAATGTGTTGTTGGATTCTGATTGCTAGATTTTGTTATGGATTTTTGGATGTATGTCCATCAGTGTTATTGACCTGTAGTGTTGTTTTTTTTTTTTTTTTTGGTGGCATCTTTGTCAGGTTTTGGTAAAATGATATGATAGCATATCAAAAGGCAACAAAATGGTTTAAATGACTAAAGGATTCATATTCTAAAGCAAACTATGATTCTTACACAGAAGTCAGCCACATAAGTTTGTTTATCTGTGTAGAGATGGCTAGATGCAGTATGATGAGCTATTTTTATAAAATATCAAGTTTAAAAAAGCACCGATACAGTATAACAATGCATATATTTGGAATTAAAACGATGGTAGTAATAACCCTGTATGCAAGACAGCAAAAGAGACACAGATGTATAGAACAGTCTTTTGGCCTCTGTGGGAGAGGGTGAGAGTGGGATGATTTGGGAGAATGGCATTTAAACATGTATAAATCATATGTGAAATGAATCACCAGTCCAGGTTCAATGCATGGTACAGGATGCTCGGGCTGGTGCACTGGGTTGACCCAGAGGGATGGTATTGGGACGGAGGTGGGAGGGGGCTTCAGGATGGGGAACACATGTACACCCATGGCAGATTCATGTTGATGTATGGCAAAACCAATACAATATTGTAAAGCTAAAAAGAAAGAAAGAAAGAAAGAAAGAAAGAAAGAAAATGACTCCCATGCATTAAAAAATAATAATAAATACATAAACAAATAAATAAAATAAAAAAAAACAAATATAATAGGACACATTTAATTTTAAGGGGAGCAAAAATCTTCTATGGCCACTGGGATGCACCAAATGTAGTTAGATTTCTAGTTCACTTTCATAATACCTTAAAACTTTTTAAAAAGTTGACTTCAGACAGCTTGTATCATTTTCAAACAAGGAAACATTAGGTTTAAATTTTTGTGTTTTGAATTAAGTTTTCAAAATCATTTTAAATATTAATAGGAGGAGTAAGGTAAAGGTAAGGTAAGTCACTCAGTCGGTTCCAACTCTTTGAGACCCTATGGACTGTAGCCTACCAGGCTCCTTCCTCCATGGGATTCTCCGGACAAGAGTACTGGAGTAGGTTGCCATTTCCTTCTCCAGGGGATCTTCCTAACCCAGGGATCAAACCCAGGTCTCCCTCATTCCAGGCAGACGCTTTAACATTTGAGCCACAAAGGAAGCCCCAGTAAGAGGAGTACTAACAAGCAATACTTCAAATTTCAAAACATTCTAAACTTCCAGGAGAATAGCTTTTTTTTTTTTTAATTGTGAGAGAATTTGGATATATTCCAAACTAGTTTATTTCATGCGAGAAATGTTTTTGCTTTACTAAGTTCTAAGTTGTTCCAGGAAGTAACCTTGGAGGAAAAAATAGTCTCTTATTTTCTTCTTATCAAATCTGAATTTTCTCTTGAAAGCCCTGGACTGTGGTGCTGCAGATGCTGTTTTTTTGACTGGGTTCGCCTTTGGGTAAGTAAGCCAGTGGATCCAATCAGATTCAGTTCAGTTCAGTCATTCAGTCATGTCTGACTCTTTGCAACCCCATGTACTGCAGCATACCAGGCTTTCCTGTAGATCACAAACACCTGGGGCTTGCTCAAATTCACGTTCACCGAGTTGGTGATGCTATCCAACCATCTGATTTTCTGTCATTCCCTTCTCCTCCTGCCTTCAGTCTTTCCCAGCAGCAGGGTCTTTTCCAATGAGTATATTCTTCACATCAGGAGGCCAAAGTATCGGAGCTTCAGTGTCACTGTTGTTCCTTGCAATGGATATTCAGGACTGATTTCCTTTAGGATTGACTGGTTGGATTTCCATGCAGTCCAAGGGACTCTCAAGAGTCCTCTCCAACACCATAGTTCAAAGGCATCAATCCTTCTTTGCTGAGCTTTTTTTATGGTCCACTTCTCACATCCATACATGACTGTTGGAGAAACTATAGCTTTGGCTGGATGGACTTTTGTTGGCAAAATAATGCCTCTGCTTTTTAATATGCTGTGTAGGTTGTCCATAGCTTTTCTTCCAAGGAGTAAGGGTCTTTTAATTTCATGGCTGCAGTCACCATCTGCAGTAATTTTGGAGGCCAAGAAAATAAAGTCTGTCACTGTGTCCATAGTTTCCCATCTATTTGTCAGGAAATGATGGGGCCAGATGCCATGATCTTCATTTTTTGAATGTTAACTTTTAAGCCTGCTATTCATTTTCTTCTTTCACTTTCATCAGGCTCCTTAGTTCCTCTTAGCTTTCTGCCATAAGCTTTCTGCCATAAGCGTGTTTTCATCTACATATCTGAATTTAGTGATATTTCTCCTGGCAAACTTGATTCCAGCTTGTGCTTCATCCAGCCTGGCATTTTGCAGAAGTACTCTGCACATAAGTTAAATAAGCAGGGTGGCAATATACAGCTTGGTGTACTCATTTCCCAACTTTGAACCAGTCTATTATTCCATGTCCAGTTCTAACTGTTGTCTCTTTACTTGCATACAGATTTCTCAGGAGGCAGGTCAGGTTGTCTGTTTTTCCCATCTCTTTAAGAATGTTCCACAGTTTGTTGTGATCCACATAGTCAAAGGCTTTGGTGTAGTCAATAAAACAGAAGTAGATTTTTTTTTTTTTTCTGAATTCTCTTGCTTTTTCTATGATCCAACTGATGTTGGGAATTCAATCTCTGGCTCCTCTGCCTTTTCTAAACCTAACTTGAACATCTAGAAATTCTTGATTCATGTACTGTTAAAGCCTGGCTTGGAGAATTTTGAGCATTACTTTGCTGGCAAGTGAAATGAGTTCAATTGGTTGGTAGTTTGAATATTATTTGGCATTGCCCTTCTTTGGAACTGGAATGAAACCTGGCCTTTTCCAATCCTGTGGCCACTGCTGAGATTTGCAATTCATTGGCATATTGAGTGCAACATTTTCACAGCATCATCTTTTAGGATTTGAAATAGCTCAGCTGGAATTCCATCACCTCCACTAGCTTTGTTTGTAGTGATGCTTCCTAAGGCCCACTTAGTTTCATAGTCCAGGATGTCTGGCTCTAGATAAGTGATCATACCATCTTGGTTATCTGGATCATTAAGATATTTTTTGTATAGTGCTATGTATTCTTGCCACCTCTTCTTAATATTTTCCTCTTCTGTCAGGTCCATACACTTTCTGTCCTTTATTGTGCCCATATTTGCCTTAAATCTTCCCTTGATATCTCTAATTTTTTAAAGAGATATCTAATCTTTCCCATTCTATTGTTTTTCTCTATTTCTTTGAACTAATCTCTTGAGAAGCCTTTCTTATTTCCCCTTGCTATTCTTTGGAACTCTGCATTCAGATGAATATATCTTTCCTTTTCTCCTTTGCCTTTCCCTCTTATTTTCTCAGCTATTTGTAAGGCTCCTCAGACAGCCATTTTGCCTTTTTACATTTTTGAGGGGAGGATGGTTTTGATCAATTCCACCTGTAGTATGTCATGAACCTCTACCCATAGTTCTTCAGGCCCTCTTTCTATTAGATCTAATCCCTTTGTCAGTTCCATTGTATAATCATAAAGGATTTTATTTAGGTCAAACCTGAATGGTCTTGTGGTTTTCCCTACTTTCTTCAATTTAAGTCTGAATTTTCCAATAAGGGGTTCATTATGACTTCCCTGGTGGCTCAGAGGTTAAAGCGTCTGCCTCCAATGCCGGAGACCCGGGTTCGATCCCTGGGTCGGGAAGATCACCTGGAGAAGGAAATAGCAAACCACTCCAGTATTCTTGCTTGGAGAATCTCATGGACTGAGGAGCCTGGTGGGCTGCAGTCCATGGGGTCACAAAGAGTCGGACACGACTGAGTGACTTTACATTACATTACATTACATTATCTGAGCCAGTTAGCTCTCAGTCTTGTTTTTACTGATGTGTAGAGCTTCTCTATCTGAGGCTGCAAAGAATATAATCAATCAAATTTCAGTATTGACCATCTGGTTATATTATTGTGAAGAGTCATCACTTTTGTTGTTGGAAAAGATTGTTTGCTATGACCAGTCCATTCTCTTGGCAAAACTCTGTTAGCCTTTGCTCTGCTTCATTTTATACCCCAAGGGCAAATTCACCTGTTGCTTCAGGTATCACTTGATTTTTTTACTTTTTAATTCCAGTCCCCTATGATGAAAAGGGTATCTTTTTTGGGTGTTAGTTCTAGAAGGTCTTGTAGGTCTTCATAGAACTGTTCAGCTTCTCAACTTTAGTCACTGGGGCATAGACTTGGATTACTGTGGTAATGAATGGTTTTCTTTGGAAACTAACTGAGATCATTCTGTCATTTTTGAGTTTGCCCCCATGTACTGCCTTTCAGAGTCTTTTGTTGACTATGAGGGCTACTCCATTTCTTCTAAGGAATTCTTGTCCACAGTAGTAGATATAATGGTCATCTGATTAAATTCATCCATTCCAGTCCATTTTAGTTCACCAATTTCTAAGATATTGATGTGCATGCTTGCCGTTTCCTCTTTGATCACTTCTAATTTACCTTGATTCATGGACCTAACGTTCCAGGTTCCTATGCAATACTGTTCTTTACATCATCAGACTTTACTTCCATCACCAGTCATATCCACAACTGGGAATTGTTTCTGCTTTGGCTCTGCCTCTTCTTTCTTTCTGGAGCTATTTCTCCACTCTTCTCCTGTTGCATATTAGGCAGCTACTGACCTGATGAGTTCATCTTTCATTATTATATCTTTTTGTCTTTTCATAGAGTGTGTGGGGTTCTCAAGGCAAGAATACTGAAGTGGTTTGTCATTCTCTTGTCTAGAGGACTACATTTAGACAGAACTCTTCACCATGTCCTGTCCATCTTGGGTGGCCCTACATAGCATGACTCAAAGTTTCATTGAGTTAGACAAGGCTATGATTCATGTATGATTAAGTATCTAATAAAAGAAAACATAGTAATGACTGCAGTGCAACTAAAGAGCATCCATACCTACACTAGATTGTTATTTCAAGTTTATTTGTTTATTGTTTACAGTTATCAAAACTTGTCTCTGTATAATGTTGGTGGATGGACTTGTTGTTTATTTGGTCAGTAAAATTTTGCATGGCTTCTATTATTTCTGTACATAAAAATGATGTGAAGTGAATGTGGATCAATTACAAATCATTATTGTTCAGTTATAATCCATCACCACCTTCATTTAAAACATTTATTTTTATTTTAATATTTTGCTTATTTATTATTCTTTTTCTTTCTTTTGAGCTTTTTATTTTGTATTCCAATATAGCCAATTAACAATGTTGTACTAGTTTCAAGGGACTCAATCATGCATATACATGTATCTATTCTCACCCAAACTCCCCTACCACCTAGGCTGCCAGATAACATTGAGCAGAGTTCCATATGGTATACAATAGGTTCTTGTTGGTTATCCATTTTAAATAAACTGATTATTGACTTATATTCTTTACTTTTGGCTTCCCTGATACCTCAGTTGGTAAAAAAAAAAAAAAAAGAAAAAGAAAGAAAGTGCCTGCCATGCAGGAGACCCCAATTCAATTCCTGGGTCAGGAAGATCTGCTGGGGAAAGGATAAGCTACCCACTCCAATATTTTTGGACTTCCTTTGTGGCTCAGATGGTAAAGAATCTGCCTACAATGCAGGAGACTTGGGTTCTATCCCTGAGTTGGGAAGATCTCCTGGAGAAGGGAAAGGCTAACCACTCCAGTGTTCAGCCTGGAGAATTCCAGGGAGTATACAGTACATGGGGTCACAAAGAGTCAGACACGACTGAGTGACCTGCACTTTTTTTGGCTATTTTTCTATTGAGGAGATCTAAATTCTAGCCATGCTTATATTACTTGATTGCTCTTAACTTTATCATTCATAGCTATTAATAATTTGATCAAGTTATTTCTGCAGTCTTTTAATTTAAATATTCATAAGTTTAAAAAATTAATGATTTCAGAAATGCTATGAAGAACATTATATATATAGATAATATTTTATTATTGGAAAATTTATTAACCTAAAATTCAAGTTATGCTATAGTAAACAATTAGATGAAAGACATAATCCTCAATTCACTCTGTTAATAAACAGGTAAATGTTACCTGCCAAACTTACACATTTCAATTTTAGAATTTGTTTCAAGAAGCATGGTTTATTTTAGACTGCCCAAAGATATGAATGCCTGTTTCTTTAGCATCTCTAGACTACTAGTTTAAGATCTGGGGATATGAAAAGCCACAAGCTCTGACCCCTGCAGAGAATTAGGGGAGTGTAATTTACAAAGTATATAAAAGGATGAAAAATAAATTCCAAACATTACAGAAAAATGAAAAGGACAGCAGAGAATGAGGGAATGGTTTATTGAGGGAGTTGGGTTGATGTCTCTCCAGGGAAAAGTGGAGAGGAAATGGGACTGAGGAAAAAGTCACATCCCAGGGATGACCATGGCAAGTTTATAAAGTGAATTTGACTCAGAGCGCTGGTTAGACCAGGAAAGGAGGGGAGGTGAATTCATGAGGGAACGTAAAAAGCTGCTAATGAAAGGCTTTCAGCTTCAGGATAAGTTTCCATGTCTGTTCTGAAGGCAGCTGAAAGCCAATAAGACTTTGGAAGGGAGAGGTAGAAAGTGAATATATTTAATGCAGCTCCTAAAAAGTCTTGTTCAGATGAAAATGCAATGAGTATTTAATCACTTTGCAATAATGTTGGGATTTACACAAACGGAGTAACTAACAAAAGTGGGAACTATAATGAAGATTTGTACTTCTCTTAAAAACTAGAAGGAAAATAGTCATAAACATGCCCTTTAATGAAAATGATAAGAGCAATTTAAGGCAATGCTGTCTATTTTCTTTGATCAAATGAAAGTTAAAATTTGCCCACTTGTATCTATTGACTGGATTTTGTTATCCGTGCACCTACTTTATAATTACTGTGAATATTGATAGCATGGTAGATCAATGAAGAAAACTAATAGTGCCCATTAAGCTTTTTAACACCATATCATCTAGTGATTTATTGTTCTTTGAATCAAATTAATGTTGTGCCTTCATTTAAAATGAACTTTTGAAAGCAGTTCTCTAAAAAACCATAAAAAGTATGAGTAAAATCCATTATTCCAAAAATTCATTGATTCAGCTACAGAAGCCCCCTTCTATGCTATAATCACCACTAAATCTATGATTATAGTAAAATAAACTTCTCAAATGTGCTTTTAATACTTGTCATGATAACATTTTTTTCTTGCTCCAGTTACACTAAAATTTAATTATCCCAATGCCCAAAATACACAGAGCATGGAAAAAAGAGGTTTTATTTATTTATTTTATAACAGTCAGTTTGGTGTTTTCAGTTCAGTTCAATTCAATCGCTCAGTCATGTTCAACTCTTTGCTAGGCCTCTGTTGGTCACCAACTCCTGGAGTTTACTCAAATTCATGTCCACTGATACAGGTAAAATAAGCATGGAATTTTCTGCCTTTTAGATGTGGTGTTTTTTTGTTTTGCTTTGTTTTGTTTTGTTTTTTGATTCATTTTAAGCTTGACTGCAAGGAGATCAAACTAGTCCATCCTAAAGGAAATCAGTCCTGAATGTTCATTGGAAGGACTGATGTTGAAGCTGAAGCACCAATATTTTGACTACCTGATGTGAAGAGCTGACTCATTTGAAAAGATTCTGATGCTGGAAGAGGAGTAGGGAAGACAGAGGATGAGATGCTTGGATGGCATCACCAACTTGGTGGACATGAGTCTGAGCAAACTCCGGGAGTTGGTGATGGACAGCGAAGCCTGGTGTGCTGCAGTCCATGGGGTTGCAAGAGTTGGGCACAACTGAGCAACTGAACTGACTGACTGCCTCATTCATTTCTATAGCTTATACTTTTAAAACAACACTTTAACACTTTCATGAACATGCATAATACAAATTACTACAATAGATCCTGTCCTAATAGGGGTTTTGACCAATTTTACCTTGGCATTGAGAAACTCCAAGAGATTTAGAATTAGCTAGTGTAAGCTGAAACTCCAATACTTTGGCCACCTCATGTGGTGAGTTGACTCATTGCAAAAGACCCTAATGCTGGGAAGGATTGGGGGTAGGAGAAGAAGGGGACGACAGAGGATGAGTTGGCTGGATGGCATCACCAACTCGATAGACATGGGTTTGGGTAGACTCTGGGAGTTGGTGATGGACAGGGAGGCCTGGTGTGCTGTGATTCATGGGGTCGCAGAGTTGGACATGACAGCAACGGAACTGAACTGAGTGTAAGATGTTTTAGGTTCCTTTGAACCACTTTCTTCTTTTTATTTCACAGATTTTCTATCATTTGTCCAAATGTATATTTGCTCAGAGAAAACAAAATTCATGCTTTTTCTGTCTTCTATACCTCTACCATCTTATGATGGTTTTGTGTAGTATTACACACAGCAATACACAATGCAGTCCTCAAAATGTATTTGTTTATTGAACACCAAAATTCTAATTAAACTTTGATCTTTTTAAATATTTATATCACGAAATGACAAGAGGCTATTATGGGAGAATTAAAAATATAAAAATAAGTAAATTTGTGGTTTTCTAAAAATAAGGCCTTATGTGAGATACATCAACTTACACAATATCATTCAGCTCCAGTCTCTTTTCTGGAGATGAGTCTATCAGAATATAGGAGTGGATATTTTGATGATCATTTATATCATCTAGAAGGTAAATAAATGCCAAGTTTATTATACCATTTACAGAAAATCATAGCAATTATTGCAGAGCATCTTATGTTCAAACCCCATAACTGTCAACAATAACTTGCTATAGTTTTGCCCAGAGCATGACTGTGTATATAACTTTAACTATTTTCAAATTACTGCCACTGGAAATATCTGACAGGTACTCATTTTTTGTTCCAATAGATGTTAAAAATAAAGGATTTAATTCTGTTCAGAACAACCACAGTTATAAGCTATCTTGTAAGCTATTACACTATAAAATATTTCTATTATAGAAATGGCTATAAAGGATGTTTACTTGATTTGTTATGCTTTAATAATTATTAAAAAAAAAAAAAATGTGGTTATAGATGGCCACCTGAGACTGGAACATTCATTTGGGAAATACTGTGAACAAATCATCTAATGACATTGTGTTTTAAAAAACACAACAGAAATGTATCTAAAAAGCATGAATGCCCTAAATATGTTTGAATTCCTTACATTATATATCTGATATATGACATGGTAGTATTCTGGCAGAATGCAGTCCTGAGGATCAGATTTAATTGTAAGTTTCAAGGGAAGTGTACCAGTGGATCACTTGCTTTTTCTCTAAATCAACACATATTCGAAAAAGAAACAGTTGTGCCCTTTAAGTTTTGTCAATTCACTCTGAAGACATCATCAGATTTCAAGTTTGGATAGTTGACTTGGCACTGGAAAGGAAAAGAAAACAGCTTTGGGATTTAATTTTTTTAGTTTCCAAGACTGTGAGGTGTAAACATAGAGCCATGAGGACACATACTCAATATAGATTAATCCTCCCAAGGGTAAGTTTTTAAGCTGAAAGGACACTGTTTCAAAACTTGCTCTAGAGCCATAGTGCTCTCTAGCCACTTCAGTTAAGTTTGGCTCCTGAGTGGTACTAAATTTTCCAATTTGATCCAAAAATCTAAAACTATACTTCATAGCAATAGAGATACAGCAACATGAACATAACTGCATAAAATTAAAGCTCATTTTTAGGCCAATATAACTGATCCTACTTCACTTTCACTTTTCACTTTCATGCATTGGAGAAGGCAATGGCAACCCACTCCAGTGTTCTTGCCTGGAGAATCCCAGGGACGGGGGAGCCTGGTAAGCTGCCACCTATGGGGTCACAGAGTCGGACATGACTGAAGTGACTTAGCAGCAGCAGCAGCAGCTGATCCTAATGAGTTTCTACACACAAAAATATATATTATTTTCATAAAATAGTACCTACCACTATATGCTTCTAATTAGAAACCTGTCACTGGACTGTGAAAGATAATATTTTCAGTTATGATCTTTCAAGTTGATATGCAGATGTGACTTATTATTAAGTATATAAATAAAAATCCTTATCTTGCAAGGCTGTTAAACTGCAGTGTAATTGAAGCCTCCATAAGCTTGCCAGTAAAACTATTATAACCATCAGATTATTAAATTACTAGTTAAATAAAAGAATATATTTGTTGCATAATTCTGGGGCAGAAAAAGTAATTGTATCCAGCCATGGGGATAAGGTTGCCAGGCCCAGTGAAATTTGGAATTCAGATTAAAACTTAACAAGTTTTAAGCATATTTATATATCAAATATTGAACATAGCATGCTCATACTAAAAATCATTTGTTGTTTATCTGAAATTCAAAATTTTTTTTTTGAAATTCAAATTTAAGCAGGCAGCCTATAATTGTTTTTGCTAAATCTGCCAATCTTACCTGGGAGTGTGTGGTTATAGCAAATTCAATCAGCTGGAGCTTGCAATTCCAATGAATATATAATGAGCTTACTCCAAAAAAGGTGCAATTTCACCTCAAAGTATATTGACTAGCAGGAGATTATCAGAATCCTTTTTTTTTTTATAGAAAGCAATTTTGATGTATGTATTCTTTTTTAGAAATTTCTCCTTTGTATGAATTTCCACATAGGCTAAACAAAACAAAAAAGTCCTGGAGACTGAAGCATGACACCCTGAAACGTAACAGGTCATTAGAAAATCCCCACCTCATTTGATGCTCAACTGCCATCTAATTGACAATGTGAAAAAGTAAAATAAATACATTTCTGTACAGAAAGTCCAAAAGGTTTTGGAAAGACCTTATTTATTTATTTTCATTTTAGTAGTTGAATATACTATTTTAAGAGCTTCCCAAGGGGTTCAATGGTAAAGAACATGCCTGTCAATGCAGGAGAAATAGTTGGGAAGACCCCCCCCACACACAATATTTTTACCTGGGAAATCCCAGGGACAGAGAGCCTGGTGGACTACAGTCCAGTCCATGGGATCACAAAGAGTCAGACACGACTTAGAAACTGAGCATGCATACTACTTTAAGCTTAATATCTGAGATTGAAGAAAAATGTATTGAACATATTATCTGAACATTTTAAAAATAAGTATGGTTTTCAATTTTGCAGCTATGCTCTGGTACCTCCAAATGACTTACAGGAAGCATTTTTATCATTAGTTGACAATCATAATTTATCACATGATTTTCTTTATTTTACTCTCCCATTTAATCATTTAATAATGTTAACTAGGCATGACTGTGCTTCCCTGGTGGCTCAGATGGTAAAGAATCCACTTGCAACGTAGGAAACCTGAGTGTGATCCCTGGGAAGATCCCCTGAAGAAGGGAATGGCTACCCATTCCAATATTCTTGCCTGGAGAATCCCATGGACAGAGAAGCATGGAGGGATAGTCCATGGGGTTGCAAAGAGACACGACTGAGCTACTTACACTTTTCACTTTCAGGCATGATTAGTCACAAATAATTCTAAATCTGGAGACAACAATGAACAAGTTAAGTCAAGTCTACAGATTTACCCATAACAAGTTAGCTTTAACATTCTATGTGATTTTAAGCATATCATTTTGGGGCTTCCCTGGTGGCTTAGATGGTAAAGCGTGTGCCTGCAGTGCAAGAGACCAGGTTCAATCCCTGGGTCAGGAAGATCCCCTGGAGAAGGAAATGGCAACCCATTCCAGTACTCTCGCCTGGAAAATTCCATGGACTGAGGAGTCTGGTGGGCTACAGTCCATGGGGTTGCAAAGAGTCAGAAACAACTGAGCAACTTCACTTTCACTTGTTATCTTAGGATATTCATTATTATTCTGTTGAAATTCACTAATGCCAAATGCGTATAATAGCACAATCTTTACCATAATTATGACATAAAACAATTCTATGATGACAAAAAGTTATCTCCTGACATTTTCAGTTAATTCCTCTCATGCTCAGTCCAGAAATTGTTTGACTGATTTCTAGAAACACTCTGCTAGGATCTTACAGTGTGTTTCTATAAGGCTTTTTTCCCCTTTGTGAAATCTTTTTGCTAAGTATCCAAGTTGTTGAATGGATCTACTTTCATATTAATATAGTCATTCAAATTTTCTTTAAGATTACATGAAATATAATTATATGATTTTACTTTTAATCTATTTCTTTCTTTACAATTTAAGTGGTCTATTAGATGACATAAAACTGGGTATTGCTTCTTTTAATTCCATCTGGTAACTTCTGCTTCTTAATTGAAATATTAATCCATTTATATATAATATAAATATTAATATTGTTGTTGTTAATCACTCAGTCCTGTCCAACTCTTTGAGACCCCATGAACTGAAGCCTGCCAGCCATCCCTGATCAAATATCAACATAGTTGTGTTTAAATCTACCATCTTGCTAGTTGTATTTCACTTGTTCCAGATGTTATTTGTGCCTGTTTCATTTTTTCCCTGCCTTCTTTGGATTAATTGAGATTTTAAACAGTTATTTTTATAATCATCCCATTTTATTTTCATTATTGGTTGTTAAATCTCTTTGATTTAGTTGTTTTGTAGCTTCTCTAGGTCAATGTTTGATTTTTTTTTTTCCTGGAGAGTAAAATATTTAATATTTTAGACTTTTCAGGCCGTATGATCTCTGCTGTACTTAATAAACTTTTTCAACTGTAAAGTGGAAGCAGCCATCAGTCAGTCAGTTTAGTCACTCAGTCATGTCTGACTCTTTGCGACACCATGAACTGCAGCACGCCAGGCCTCTCTGTCCATCACCAACTCCCGGAGTCCATTAAGTTGGTGATACCATGCAACCATCTCATCCTCTTGTCATCCCCTTCTTCTCCTGCCCTCAATCTTTCCCAGCATCAGGGTCTTTTCAAATGAGTCAGCTCTTTGTGTCAGGTGGCCAAAGTACTGGAGTTTCAGCTTCAACATCTGTCCCTCCAAAAAACAACCAAGACCAATTTCCTTTAGGATGGACTGGTTGGATCTCCTTGCAGTCCAAGGGACTCTCAAGAGTCTTCTCCAACACCACAGTTCAAAAGCGTCAATTCTTCGGCTCTCAGCTTTCTTTATAGTCTGACTCACATCCATACACGATCACTGGAAAAACCATAGCCTTAACTAGACGGACCTTTGTTGTCAAAGTAATGCAGCCGTAGAAAATGCAAAAATCAGTCAGAAAGGTTGCTTTTATTTTTCCCCAAAACTGGCATGCTAACATTTGCTGTCCCTTGCTCTATAGTTCAAAATACACAGCTTTAATTTTTCAGTGCTGCTGCTGCTGTTAAGTCGCTTCTGTGCAACCCCAGAGACGGCAGCCCACCAGGCTCCCCGTCCCCGGGATTCTCCAGGCAAGAACACTGGAGTGGGGTGCCATTTCCTTCTCCATGCATGAAAATGAAAAGTGAAAGTGAAGTCGCTCAGTCACGTCCAAATCTTTGAGACTCCATGGACTGCAGCCTACCAGGCTTCTCCGTCTATGGGATTTTCCAGGCAAGAGTACTGGTGTAGGGTGCTATCACCTTGTCCGTATCTGCTCATAAATAACACATCACTTTACATGTAATTTAACAAACTCGCATATGTGCTAAGTCACTTTGGTCAATCTGACTCTTTGCAACTATATGGACTATAGCCTCCAGGCTCCGCTGCCTGTGGGATTCTCCAGGCAAGTGTACTGGATTGAGTTGTCATGCCCTCCTCCAGGGGATCTTCCCCACCCAGGGATCAAACCCATATCTCTTATGTCTCCTGCACTGGCAGGCAGGTTCTTTACCACTAGCACCACCTGGGAAGCCCTTAACAACCTTACTGTATTCTGTTTCTACTTCTTTTTATTATATATTATTATGATACTTTTTTGCATGTATCTATCTATATATATTATATATTATAAATCTTACAATGATTGTTATAAACAGTAAATTATCTTTGAACAAAATTTTTAAAATAACAATGTATGTTTTATATTTTCCCATATGTTTTTTTATTTTGTCCATCAGGCATCATTTTTCTTCTATCTTAAAAAGATATTTTTTAAACAAATTTTTCATATTGAAGAGCTGCTGGTGAAAATTTTTCTCAGGTTTTGTTTCCTAATTTTCTTTTAGTTAAGAAATATATTTTTACTATGTATAGAGTATTAGGTAGTCTATTTTTTTTTTCAGTACACTAAACAAGTTTCTCAATTGTGATTTGGTTTGAGAAGTTTCAGACAAGAAGCTCACTGTTGTCCTTATATTTGTCTCTTCTTCTTCTTTTTTTAAAATAAATTTATTCATTTTAATTGGAGGCTAATTACTTTATAATATTGTATTGGTTTTGCTATACATTGACATGAATCTGCCACGGTTTACATGTGTTCCCCATCCTGAATCCCCTTCCCACCTCCCTCTCCATCGATCCCTCTGGGCCATCCCAGTGCACCAGCACCGAGCACCCTGTCCCATGCATCAAACCTGGACTGGTGATCCATTGAAATGTCTCTTTTCTTCAGCTCTTTTTGAGGTATTTTATCATTGACTTTCAGCAATTTTTAAATTTGTGTTTTAGCATTATTTTATTTGTTATATATATATATATTACTTGAGCTTCACTGAGTTTCTGAAACCTTGAATAGAGTTCCCTCAAATTTGGAAAAAAAAAATGTTGATTATTATTTCTTCAAATACCTATTCTCTTCTTCCTTCTTTTACTCCAATTACAAAATTTCTCCATATTGTCCAACACATAACTAGTACTATTTTTTCAAGGCTTTTACTTTTTCTTTTCTTCTCTATTTATTCTGCATTTTAGATAGTCTATTGCTATGGTTTTATGCTCATTGATGTTTTTCTTCTGCAATAGCTATTCTTCTGTAAATCTCATGCAATATATGTTTTGCTTGGAATTTCTCTCCTTATCATTCTGATTTTCTTTACCCTCTTGAACATATAGAGCATATTGTATTATAATAACTACCTGAATATTCATCCTTTCTGAATCTGGTTCTGTTGATTTTTTTTTTCCTACTGGTACTGTTTATTTGAGGTCACTTACATGACATCCAGCCTATAAAAGGGTTAAATTATTTGTTAATTGCAAGGAAATCCAACCAGTCCATCCTAAAAGAGATCAGTCCTGGGTGTTCATTGAAAGGACTGACGTTGAAGCTGAAACTCCAATGCTTTGGCCACCTGATGTGAAGAGCTGACTTATTGGAAAAGACTCTGATGCTGGGAAAGATTGAGGGCAGAAGGAGAAGGGGATGACAGAGGATGAGATGGTTGGATGGCATCACCGACTTAATGGACATGGGTTTGTTCCAGCCTATAAAAGGGTTAAATTATTTGTTAATTGCAAGGAAATCCAACCAGTCCATCCTAAAAGAGATCAGTCCTGGGTGTTCATTGGAAGGACTGACGTTGAAGCTGAAACTCCAATGCTTTGGCCACCTGATGTGAAGAGCTGACTTATTGGAAAAGACTCTGATGCTGGGAAAGATTGAGGGCAGAAGGAGAAGGGGATGACAGAGGATGAGATGGTTGGATGGCATCACCGACTTAATGGACATGGGTTTGGGTGGACTCTGAGAGTTGGCGTTGGACAGGGAGGCCTGGCGTGCTGCAGTTCAGGAGGTTGCAAAGAGTTGGACATGACTGAGCAACTGAACTGAACTAAACCATTTCTCAGGTAACAAAGTTATATGCTAATTCCTTTCCAATATTTGTACACTATTGGTTTATGGTGTTTCCAGTTATTTAAACTGAGACTATAAACAGTCTTCATAATTGTTAATTTCTTCTTATTGTTTCAATGCATTTAAAAAGCTCATTTTTGCTCTCACTGACTATTTATACACAACTCATAATGAAATGCTGAAAGTAAAATGTTCATTCAACTAATTAAATTTTTTCTCAAAGACAAAAATATTTTACTTTATTCAAATGTCCACATTTTTCTTACACATAAGCCAAAACACAGTATTTGATTTTTAGTTGTAAGGATAAAATATATGTATTAAGTTCAATTAACAGTGAAGTTAAATTATGTAAAAATATTGATATCATTCAGAAATTAATGTTCTGGGAAGGATATGATACAATTCCATGAAATAAAACTTCATAGTTTTACTTCTGGGAGATATGGAAAATTCATTGCAGAAATAATTAGATTTACCATAAATTGTTATCATTTCAGCAGTTATCTCTTTTAAAACTTTATTACTTTATGTATGAAGGAAACTGCTTAGTTTGTTTCTTTCTATTAACATTCAATATACAGAATGAGACTAACATAAAACCCAAGGAAGTATCCTTCTGAATCTGCCTCCTTGTGAGAATGGGTTAGTTCTGGAGATACATAATAATATAAAATCATACATTTTCTAGAAATCTATACTCTATACTGGCAGTATATTGATTATACATACCAATACTATTGTACTCATACTGGGAAATGGTAAACGATGTATTTCACAAAACAATAAAAGTTCAGTATCAGTTTCTTTTCAAATAATGAATTATTGTTGAAATCATTATAGTGATCTCAGATACTTATGTTTTTCCTCCTATGTGTTAAAGTTAAAAAACATTTTAGAAAAATATCTAGCTTTGTTGACTTTTCCCTCTTTGGTAATGTATTTCAAGGTAAATTTTTAACCTTTTACTAGAAAATGTACTTGGCCTATTGATTAGAATTTGGGAGACTTTTTAATTAAAAACTTACATTAAAATGATCAATGCTTTATAAAAGAATCTGGAAACAGAAGTTGATGTTATTACTTTTACTATTACTGCTATCACCACAACAATATATATCATAGGTTTGGGTGGGAATAACAGTCCTTTCTTTTTTCTATCCCATTAAAAAAATGACTAATAATTAAGTCATCATGTTAACTATAAAACCAGTTCTTGGATAATCTGTCGATTATTTCAGGCAAATTATAAACTTATTTAACAAGAAAATTAAGGCTTCCAGATGGATGTAATGAAAGTCACATCTAACAAGTATTATTTCTGACACTTAAAAGGATTTCTTTTTTTTCCCCCTTGGTGTTCCTGTGTTTAATAACAGTATGAAATTTAAAACAATCTATGCCAAAATCAGAATCTGCACCACTGGTCACAACAGGAATTCTTACTTGCCAGTTGATAATGGTAAATATATTTATATTATACATAATATATTCTATATATAATATGTATATCAAATATTTAACATATGTGTCATACTAATAGTTAAAAATATATCTATAGTTATTAAGAATAATTTTAGTGAGTATAAGAGCCATAAACTGTTAAAGAATGATGTCATTTATTAACATAAAGAAAATAATAATTGTATATCTGCAGTACAGCCTATAAATTGAAGAATCGTTTGTCACATGCATTCTATTATTTTATATCTATTATATTTTAAATAGATAAATTTATATATGATATATATGAATATATTATTATTTATATATATATATAATGTATTTATATATAAATAACAGCCATCCTTGTCTAACTCAATGAAACCAAGCCATGCCCACAGGGCAACCCAA